>VMDO01002590.1:0-50247 GCA_007922755.1 Pedetes capensis | reverse complement strand
ATCAACTAGAAATACCAATGAAATATTTGCTATTTATTGCTGTAGACAGTAATAATCTAACATATGACCAAACTTGTATGAAATAATAGTTGGTATTTTACTCAGCAGAACAACTTTTCTATTATTTTGAAATATTAATAATATGGTAACATTGTTGCTGTTGTTAGGTGCCGATGAGTCAGTATCCAATTCATAGCGACCCTGCATACAACAGGTGAAACACTATTGTCAGTGTTTCTCTGCTGCTCACAAGGTTTTCAATGGAGGACTGATTTTTAGGAGTGGGTTGCTGTGTCCTTTTCCCAAGTCTACAGCACCTGGTATTCCCAGGTGGTCTCCCATCCAACCACAACCAATCCTGCTTAGCTTCTGAGATCTGATGGGATTGGATGCCATAGGGCTATGGCTGCAGGCATGGCAATGTTATCAACCCAATATTCTATCTGAATAATGATGGACTTTTAAATGACCTTGCACACTTACATAATTCACCTGTAAACTGTCCTTGACTATTTGAGCCCATATATCCTATATCAAGAAGGTCACTGGCATTGCGCTGGTGGCCACCCCTCAACACCTCAGCTTTCCTGGGTCCGGTGGATCCTTTAGAAGAAGCTGTTCCTGATGAGCTGTGGCCTCCGGGAGATGGGAAACTGGGCTTGCTGTAGGGCACCAAGGCCTCTTCTGGAAAAAAAATCATAAAAGACTAAATTGAACTTCAACATGGAGGCAAAACCCACACTTAACCCTTAAACATTAAGCCCATAATGGATCATTTTATCATTTCATTCTTTAGAAATGTTAAAATTATGAGACTTAATAAGGCCCAGATATTAAAGAATTTTCCATGTATGAGCAACATTTCCTACAATAGAAACTGAAGCAGGATTAAATTAAAAGAGAGCTTGGGATAAGTACACAATGTATTATTTGCAAAATTTAAATAATTTATAAAAGAGAGTGGCATACAATGAACCATAGTTTGCTTAACAAAAAATTTATCTGAGATAAATTTATGGAGTTCTATGAGGCTCCAATTTAATTTTCTCATTAACATTGAAGCAATGTAGTTTTTGCATTTTAGTTTAAATTACAGCAATATTTTTTAAATTTAGATAAAGAGCTATATACATTAGTTAATTAAATAAGCTTCTTAAATTTCTATTGTCTCTTGAAACAGAAATATATTATTTGAAAGGTTGTCTATTTCATTAAAAGAAAAAGAAAAACACATTTTAATAAACGTGTTAATATCTTTTTAATATACTGCATCTACATATAACTTATGATATATATATATGATATATTACAAATAAATAATATTTAGAATTTTTCTTTTCTTTCTTTCTTTCATCTCTTGCTTGCTTGCTTGGTTTCAATCTCTACTTATCTCTCTCCCCAGTCACCTGCACATTTTTTAGTAAAGGTCATTATTAGGCAAATAAAAATACTGATTGAATTTATTATTTCTGTCTTTAAATTGTTTTTAATGACGAGGGTAACATAATTTTTCTTTAAAGCTGAATGTTGTAACCTTCCTAAATGTTTCATTAAGTCTAGATATTGAAATTGTCATCTTCTGGCCCCTGTACAAATTAGATTTTCCAAAAACTCGAGCACAATGTTTTGACAAAATTTAACTATGGAAAATGCATGGGGAGAAGACATATCTAGATGAGGTTGAGTTTGAATGAATAAATGAATGATTAAGGATTTTTCCCTAAAAGTTGTGTGTATATGTGTTAATTTTCAATGAATACTTATGCGAGATGTTTCTTAAAATGCATTGCTGTAATAGGCTCACCTTCTTCCAAATAATATCCAACCAGAACCTATGAAATTTATGTTGTGACATTTCTAGGAAGCTTAATTTGTAAACAAGAACACTTCCCATCCACTTGTTAACAACTGACTATGTTTAACTATTTGGAGATAATGCAAGCTTAGCTCTATCTTTTCTAACTTGAGGGCTCTATGATTGGGCATTTACTTGCAAGTCTGTAATTTGAATTAATTTACCTACTTGACTGAAATGAGTTATCCTTTCAAATTACTGGTTACTTCAGTTAAAATGAACAAACCGACTGAAGGCAGAGATTAAACCCATCCAAAAGAAGAAATACCATGGCCTTAAACCTACTCAGAATAAACACTAAAAGGCAAAATATCAAATTGTCTCCTGAGCACTACAGATGAAGCCTGGAGGTCTCTTGGGCTAAAAGATCCTAGGAGAGGTTAATTAGAGGAACAATCCCCATTGGATTCCGCCTTAAGACATGTGCTGGTGAGCTCTGCTGAGGAATTCCAACTTCAATTACCGGTTTAAGGTAAAGATATTCTAGATGCCCTTAAACAATTGCCATTCCTAAAATACCTGGTAGGAAAAAATGGTAAAGTCCACACTTTCTTGGGACTGTGCAGAACACACCTGATCCAACACCTTGTTTGTGTGGGGCTTTCCGTGTATCTTCTTGGCGTTCTGTGGAGTTTATCCATTCCTGGGTTTGCCGCTGCCACTCTAGAGAGGCTTTAGCTGGACAATCCAATGAGCTCTTTGTGTCTTCTAAGTTGGCTGCATGTTGTCTCTCTAGAGAGCTTCCTTTTCTCTCTGATGAGTTTTCCACGTTACCAGCATGCTGGCTCGGGCCTATTTGCTGCCTTAAACCCTGACCTGGTGGGGGATCTGGTGGTGGTGGAAGATCTAAAAATTTTGAATAATGTTTAGAATGGGCTAAAATTTAATAAAAATACAGGTTTTAATTCAATTTGAAATAAAACCATTGCCCTCTTACAAGCATCACCCATGCAAAAGAAATTTGTGGAAAATAAAAGTCAATTATTGATATCCAAAATGCAAATTATTGCTCTCACTGCTGCTTCTTACCACAGCATGGTTGAAATAAAATGGACTGGCTTTATCTACGGAAAGTCTTTTCAATTGTGCACTGGGGCTAACATTCCAGTATAAAGGGCAGTTTATGGCTTATGTTCAATCCATTGTTCAACATCTCTTCTTCAAAGTAGGAAACTATGATAAAAACTAAGATCACTAGAAATTCTAGTAGCTGTGCTAGTAAAAGTCCCTGAGAAGAACAAAAGCTCTTCTGACAATTGCTACAGGAAATATCACCCTTGGGAAATTAAGAACTATATGCCGCATCATATGCAATATATGATTGCCTTTATCCACGTATGTGACACATTTAGCAATAGTCAAAGGATTAAGCTAACATTTATTAAATGCAATTAACATTCTACTTGACAAATAATTCTGGCTGTTCATTTCATGAGTTAGCTAATGAATTACAACTAATATATTATAATCTTCTGATGTATTAATTTTAATAAGTAATAACTGACATTCATAGTACAGATTGAATATGCTTTACAGTGCTAGAGTAGACAATATACCATGGAGATCTGAGATATAGTGGAGTATGTAATTTTTCAGAAAAAACACTTTTAAATTTATATATCAGAACTTAAAAAACAGAAGTTCAGGTATTGGCTGATATTTCACTTTCCTTTTCTTTGCTCTTCAGATCATTTTTATACTTTGAATGTCATTAATTATAAAATCATGTTTCCTTCTTATACCTTTATGTTACCCTAGTTCTGAAATTACTTTGTTGAATATTTTTAAATATTCTAATCATTCATTTGTATCAATTTCTTCCACTTTTTCTTGCATGCTATTGTACATTTGTTTACTCATCCTCAGAGTAGGCAATCATATTACTTATTCTTGAAACTGAAATATCACATATAATATACACTTGTTTAATTAATGGAGGGTATTGTATTTAATATAGAAAATTATTTCCAATTCTACTTTTGTAAATGTGTTCTTGTTTGTAATAATCTTCTGTCTGTGAATTTTAAAAGGGAAAAGTGTAAATTTCTTGTACAAAGTATAGCTTCCTTAAAGAAAGGTTAAACTGCTCATTTTAAGGACTATCTTAAAATTGTTAGTCTTCTCATGAGCAAATGACAGTATTTTCCACTGAACAGATAAGAATTGTGTCCTAAGTGTGTGCTCTGAGAGGTTTCAAATAAAATCATTATCCCAAGTTCTTATGCATTTCTTCATGTTAGATTAGGAATCACTAGTTATTGAAGAGAACAGGATATCATTCTGGAAGAATACAATTGTATTTGGACCATTTCTTCCAAAATTAAGTGCTAATACAATAATGAGATAGCTATTTGTTGGAAAATTCAATAAGTTTGGTATTTCCTTAATATTCAATATTGCCTTCTTTCTTTCACTGTTTATTATTATAAATGTAAATTATCTCATTTGAGTTATTGGACTTAGACTGTCAGTGAGTGAGGAGAAATTATTGTTTTTAATTCCAAAATAACATATCTTCTCATTGATTTTTATTCACCATCAGGGCAGCTTAATTTCTAAAATGGCCAAAATGGCATCTGCTTATGCTAGCTGAAATTCTGATGACTATCTAATTTAACCTGAAATTATATAGCTTCATAATTAAATAATATCTTTAGAGATTTTTTTCTTCTAAGAAGAAAGGACATTGCATACACATCGAAATAAACAAATTGGAAAGACAGAATGAATTACAAATGATTGTGGAAAAAGTAAAAGTATATAATCAAATGCATTAACTTAATTTGTTATTCAATTCTATGTTGATTCATTTCAAGTTAAGTCAATTCACTAAAGAGTATCTTACTGGCCTACTGAAGATTAGCTATATAGTCAGGCAACCATAATCCAAAAAGATGAGTACCATTACTATTCATATTTTTAGGTAAGAAAATGGAGTCAGAACATAAGCCTCTCCAACTGGATTTCTTCCTCTATGAATGCAAGACTCATATAACCAACTTCACACTGGATAGTTCCACATAGATTTATGGGAAGCTTGTTAAATTTCACACATCAAAACTAAGCTCCCAATCATCCTTTATAGAATATACTTCTATAGTGCTCCTCCTCTCAATTAGTGTCTTTTCCATACTATAATTTCATCAAAAATATGATGTAATCTCTGAATTACTTGCTTTATAACCTATATTACTTTTATTAACAAACCTGTTAGCTCCATTTCCAGAATCCATCCTTTCTTATTGTTTTCACTAATTCCACCTTGATATAAACTACATCATCTATTCCCTACAGAGGTTCTAGTCTTTTCCTTGATCTCTACTTTTACACTTTTGCTCAATTTAGTATAATATAACACACAAACTAAAGCAAACTTTTTAAAATAAAAGCACAAATAAAATCATATAATTCGTTTGCCTTAAAACACACACATACAAACACCACACACACACACACACCCCTCTGGAGTAGCTCCTGATTCAAAATACTGCAAAAGTTGATGGCCTTGCAGTAGCTCAAATTCATACAACGGTGGCCCTTGTTAGCATCTCTAACATCATATTCTATTTTGTTGCTCTCTCTACTCCAGTTCCCATTGTTCCCGGTCCTTTTAATCAAGTAAATCTCAAGAAACAATTAACAGAGTCAAGGAAACCCCCACAGAATGGGAAAAAATCTTCACATTTTTTACATCAGATAAATGTCTAATTACTAGAATTTATAAAGAACTCAAGAAAAAATCTCCCAAAGAAAAAAACAACCCAATACACAAATGGGCAAAGGAACTGAGTAGACAGTTCTCAAATGAAGAGGTCTGTAAAGCTATGAAACACATAAAAAATGCTCAACATCCCTAGCCATTAGGGAAATGCAAATCAAAACAACTCTGAGATTTCACCTTACACCAATAAGAATGGCCAAGGTCAATAAAACAAATAACAACAAATCCTGGCAAGGTTGTGGGGAAAAGGGAACACTCTTACATTGTTGGTGGAGCTGTAAATTGGTCCAACCACTGTGGAAATCAATATGGAGGTATCTTAAAAAACTAAAAATAGATCTACCATATGACCCGCTATAACACTATTGGGAATTTACCCAAAGGGAGATGGGTCATCATACCACAGAGACACCTGCATCTCCATGTTCAATGCAGTGCTTTTCACAGTAACAAGGATATGGAATCAACCAAAGTGTCCTTCAACAGAAGAATGGATAAAAAAACTATGGTATGTATACACAATGGAATACTACTCAGCAATCAAGAAAAATGAAATAAGGTCATTCGCAGCAAAATGGATGGAATTAGAGAAAATTATTTTAAGTGAATGAACACAAGCTCAGAAAGAGAAACACCACATGTTCACACTCATATGTGGGAGCTAATTCAAAATTACAAGAAGGAAAAGTCCTATTCAAAGGTCGGATCAAAATAAAAGGGGGGGGGGAAGATAAGAATGGTGTCAATACAAATGGTCTAGAAAATGCATGTAATTGTTCTAACAAGATAAAAACAAAGACCACTACAGGAAAAGTTTCTATCTTAAACAGAACTGGAATCCAAGGACATATAGAAAAATATTACCAAGTAAAAGATAGAGAAGACTTAGATGGGGAGGGATGGAGAGGGGGAAGCATAGGGGAGGGTAGGAGGTAACCTACATGAATAATGTTCATCAAAATGCATATATGGAAATGTAACAATGAAAAGCATGTCAGAATGAATTACATTAAGGTGTACATTAAAAATTTCCAATAAAAAATAAAAAAAATCAAGTAAATCTCACAATTTTCCTTGCTAGCCTCATTTCCTACAATTACCTTTCCTTGGATGTCAGTGTTGTTATTTTGCTTATATTCTTCCAATCTTTTCTCAAATGACAGCTTGTTGGTGAGACTTTCCCTAAAAATCCTCCTTAAAAATACCTTCTTCCTGCCCATGTACTTTCCAACTTTTCTTTTTTGTTTTTCTCCATAGCAATGATCATTATCTTGTACATATTTTCACTTAAGTATTTATATGGTATTCATCTCTCTTTTCCCACTATAAGGTAAGCTGCATGAGACTGAGTAATTTTGTCTATTTGGTTCCCATTCCTTATCATATGCTTAATAAATATTTAAATGGATAGATTAATGAACACGTAAGTTTGCTCAAAGATCAAAACTTATATGTGTCAAAGCTGGCAGAGGGGGCCTTCTCTAAAGAGGGTAGTAAGAACTATGAGAAACAGAACAGGCTGGAAGGAGACAGTCTAAGGGAAAGAGGTTTATAGGTAGAGAGTTGCCTTCTTTTGTTCAGCACTGGTCCGTGTACTGGCTTCAAAGAATATTTTAACTTATTTTGCAAATGGGTAGAGGATTTGGATTTAGAAATGCCTGCTTAGGAGAAACTTTACAAAAAAGGAAAAATAACTTCCTTCAATATTTGTGGGATTTTGCACAGTCTTTGGGACAGGGAATAATATTTTCTACCATTCCCAATTCCACATACTAGACACAGAGTAGATTATTTCCCCACTTCAGAAGTTAGTTTGACACCATAAGACAGAGGTCTTACCAATGCTATATGAGAAGTGACATGTTTCACTTGCTATTAGAAATTTCCAGTGATCAACCATGATCTGCCTTTCCTTTGCTCAGAAACCATGAGTTTTGCCCTGAAAATGATGATATCTCAATAGTGAAGAGTCTTAAATGCTTACATTACTGCTTAGAGGACAGCCACATGATCTTGATAGATTATTGTGTCAATGAGAAAGAAATTTTTACTCTCCTGAAATACGGAAGGTTAAAGGTTGTTTGGTAAAGCACCCAGCAAAATTACCCTAATTAATATACTCATAAAATACTATTGTAAAATCTATAATGCAAAAGTTTTAGTGTAAGCCATATACATACTAAATGCTACTAAGCAACAACATTCCTAAAAAGAACTATTTGATTTTTACATGAAAGTGTCTTATAATTATTCCTGACATAAGAATTCATATCATAGAATTGCTGTGGCATATGTATTTTCTATAAAATAATATACTTAAGAATAATTTGTAGAGTGTTATTGAAAGTAAATATACCTGTATCATAATTAAGAAGTCTTTGGATGGAACACTTGAGAAGACATGTGAGCCAAGTATCTTTTGCAAGATCCCTACCTCCAAAATGTATCTACCAATAACATATAACCCATATCTACTTTTCAGAATGCTGGTATACTTGACAATTAAGAACCTATTTGCTTTGTTTTTTTAGAAAGATAAGCAGTGTATTGATTATACTTAAAACTATGAGGTAGTTTGCTTTATGTGCACATATTGAAAAAGCTTACAAGAAAAGTATTATAGGAAGAAAGAGAGCTCTCTTTCGTTGGCTTAGGTTTTATATCATCCACATATTCTAGATATGGTCTTCAAACATTTCTGAAAAAACAAAGAAAATACATAGCCAAATTTTTTCTCTTCCCACAATTTCTAGAGCAGAAATAATTATTACTCTTAGATTTATAACTAGCACATCAATGAGAGTAATCCTTTTTACTTAGATATAATAAGATCAACACTACAAATTCTCCAAGTGGAACTAATCTTCAGAACACCTGAAGAAAAAGGTAGTGGTAAGCTTTGTTTGTTCACCATGGGATGTCCATTTATAGAGAATCAGGCATTCAACTGTATGCTTAACCTTTATATTCCATAGAAATACTTCCCAATGGAAACAAAGTAAGCAAGTAGGATGAGTAAACTTGAAAGCTTTTAGAACAAGCATGTTTGATTTTTAAGTCTTCTTATCATTTTAAGATGAAAAAAGAAAGCACAAACATGGACAACAATGAATACTTGTCCCCACAAAAAATAAAGAACAAAACCTTCTTTTGCAACTAAACTTCATTCTGCTGCCATATGGATAGGTCTGAGCTAAGGACTAAGCCATAGATTCTCCAAGCTAGATGCATATCAGATTCACTAACAGAGCTTCAAAAATACTCATAACTGGAATTTACCCCAGAACAATTAAATCAAAATCTCCAGAGAATGTATTAAGATCTCCCTACATGGTTCTAACATTCATCTTAGTTAGGTTCATCCTTTGGGTATTTAGTAAAACAATGTCAGGATACATTGTGCATGCTTATAGAAGATAGTGTGGAGGATGGGGAAAAATTTACTTTGGCTCTAACGTTATACTGGATGCTTATATTATGCTACATGTCTTAGAATGAAACTTCAAGATAAGTACTTTTATTCATACTTTTTAAAGATAAGAATTTAATTGAAAATATCAGAATTAGGCCATGCTCTGTAAAGCTAGTGAAATACTCAGTACTGAATATGGACATATTCCAGCAATGTTGGTTCCTGAATCTAGCAGTGTTTATACAAATACTCAGATTGAATGACACATATAAACTATACAAGATCATCAAACTATGGCCCACAGGCTCAATTCAGCCACTGCCTCTCTGTTAATAAATCTGAATTGAAAAATCAGTCACATTCAATCTTTATTTTTTCCCCTATAGCTGTACTCATTCAAGAATGGCAGAGATGAGAGACCATACACACCCAAAAGCCAAAAATACTTAATGTCAGGATTTCAACAGAGAAAAATAAATACTGACCCTTTCTTTTGGTCTGAATGATTATGCTTCTAAAATTTATATATTGAAATAAATCTTAATTCTCAATGATAGTCTTTTTTTAAAAGTGGTATTTGGAGGTTGAACCTTGCACATTGAGCATACTTTGCAAATATTCTACCACTGGGCTACACTCTGAGTCAATTTTTTTTGTTTGTTTGTTTTGAGACATGGTCTTGGTAAATTATACAGGTTCCCTCTGGCCTCAAACTTGCTTTCTTCCTATCTCTGCCTTCTGAGTTACTGGGATTACAAGCATGAACCACCACGCCCAGCTTTAAATGTGATGATCTTGGGAGGGAATTAGGTAATAAAGATGGATTAGTGACTTTATAAATCATATTTTAGAGAGGTCCCTTCCACCATGAGAAGTGGTAAGAAGGCACCATTCATAACTAGAAAAAAAGTCCCTCACCAGAAACCAAATCCTGGATTTTCTAGAAGATTGTAGAACCATGAGAAATAAATTGTTGTTATGTAGTTTCTCTTGTTTACAAGGTTATGATCACTTGTTACAGCAGCCCAAACAGACATTTTTCAAATGCATGACCTATGGTATGCTTTTACCTCCAAAATGTATGTACTAATATTTTAATAAATCAGATCAGTCTTTTCCACAAGTGAAATGCTATCTAAGAGACTGTAATTTCATATCATAAGGGTTCTGATACTATGACAAGTACACATGCTATTTATGCTTTTTTTTTTCTTAATGTGGAATGTTTGCTAAAAAACTATAATGGAAAATGACAGAAGGGCAGAAAATCATCAATGGTGAATGCAGTAGGGCAGATCATCCTTGGTGCTTGATAATATAGGAATAATTCCATATTGTTGAAAAAGAATGTGCTTTATTTAAGCAAGACCATATTGCCAGTGTTCTGCACTGTTATATAATGAAGCAATGCCTAACCTACCATAGCTACTTTAAGTTAATAATTGCACTGAGCACATCTCTTCAATGGGGAGACAGGGGTAAAGGAAAGACACCTACCATCTGTTATCCCTTCCCTTCGATGAGGCAACGCTGGCTGTTGGTCCATCCGCCCTCCCTTGTGTTTTTTGGTGGGCCTAGGCCTCTGACTTTGATTCAGGGCTGCACTGGTGTTACTGTCAGTAGAAAATGGGCTGGTGGGTCGAGGTCTTTGAGAAGAGGTAAAGGCTTTTCCTAAAAAGAAAATGGGATAAGGTGTAGAGAGTGTTATTATAACACATCAATTATGTCTTATCATTTTTTTTTTCTGTTCTTGCTAACACTAACCTAAAATCTACCTGTAGATA
This sequence comes from Pedetes capensis, assembly GCA_007922755.1. NCBI lineage: Eukaryota > Metazoa > Chordata > Mammalia > Rodentia > Pedetidae > Pedetes > Pedetes capensis. Next base: position 39,475 of record VMDO01002590.1, on the reverse strand, counting down.
TATTTGAAGATTCAAAATTTGGTGCATCTTTGTACAAAAATATTTGTCCTACTACGTATAATTTTTCCTTTTTTGTGGTGGTACACAGGGGTTGAATGCAGTCTTTTGCAAATACCTCCAAGTGCTCTACCACTGGGCTGCACCCCCATGCTATTTTTTTAATCTTTTATTTTGAGACTGGGTCTTGCTAAGTAACATGGACTGCCTCTGGCCTCGAACTCATGATTCTCTTGCCTCAGTATCCTGAGTCACTGGGATTACAGGTGTCCTCCCCCTTTCCCAGCTTTATTTGTCCTGTTTTTAATAAATTAAAATACTGCACACACCAAAAAATATTTCAAGCAAATAAATGTAAAAGAAATTCCCCAACCAAAAGCTTGATATTGCTTGATTATATTTTTATTTAACTTTGACATTTTTAGTGATACTTTCATAGATATAGGCAAATAAATACAGTATTTACTTCTCAAATTTAAAGTGGTTATGTCTCAAATGAATTTGGTACCATATTACATATTTTGTCAAGTATTGCCCTTGGAATCTTAAAAACTCTGAATACAGAAAAAATGTCTTATGGTAATTACATTTGAAATTATATGTAAAAGTTCTGCTCAAATACATGTATTAAATTGATCTTACCACTTAAAATGTTTATACTTGAGTTGTACGTTTTTGAGCAGAAACTCAAAAACATCAGTGTGGAGCCTATCAGGTTAAAATCACCTTGAATATTCAAAATGCAATAGATGTTTTCTGATGAATATTATCACATCTGAATAGATTCCAATTTTTCATTGAAAAATGAATAATCTCCATTTCCTTTTCTGTGGTTAAGAACATATGCAGAGAATATATTCTGGAAAAAGGATACCTAATAAATTTCTGACAGGTTATTATTTTAATACTGTGTTTATTATAAGAGAGGCCTGGTTTATGTGCATGTATTTATTCTCTTGTGCATATTTTCATTTCAAATAAAATTATCATATGTAGTTACAATTTCCTAAGTCAATGTGACATGATATTGCTTAATGCTTTATTAGCTATTAGCATACATGCAAGAAATGCACTTATGCCCTCTAATTTATTAGTTTCCTTGCACTTTCTCACTGCTCTGCTTACAGCTAATGCCACAAAAAGCACTCAGGCAACATAAAGTTTCTGAATTACATTTTATAAAGCAGGAAAATTCAAATAACAGTTATATTACAACATATTTTAGCTGGGATGCTATATGAAAATAAACCTCTGCAATTGCTTGAGAAATCTTTTTTATTTTGTTTGAAGATACCTAATGCATACTCAGAAGAAATATTGATGGCATAATTCAAAGACAAATCCAGAGATTCAGTTTTACAACCTACGAGTTTAGCAAAGGGTCAGAATCATTTTTCTTTACTATTTGAACAATATTAAAAATTTAAAAATGCATTTAATGCTTGTTTAGGAAGATAGCTCAGCTTAATTCATATATTACCTTCCTGTATATGAGGTTAGGAAATACACATATAATGCAAGGCCATACATTATGCCAAAGTTATCTTTTTCAGTAAAACAAATGGTTACAAATTACTGTTGTATTATTAGAGTTAATCTTGTTTCTTTTTTGTGCATGTGGAATGAGAAACACAGGAAAAATTATACAATTGGCCTTTTATATCATTACTTATTACCCTCAGAAATCAAGATTAAATTAGTCTAAAGGGCAATATCCATGTAGTCATCATTTTATTTAACCTGCAAATGCAGGAGGTGTATCTTTAATTAGCATCCTTTAAAACAAATAATAAATTATTGCATTAAAATCTTAGCCAAACAATTAATAAGACCATTAGCCATTTGAACTATTAGACTGGCAGCTTTAGACCCATTCACCCCATGCTGAGGAAGCCTTCCCAGAAAATGCATTTGCAGAAAGAAATGGAGCAAAGGAAAGTAATGGAGATAAAAGCTAAATAATTTTAATCACTAGGTTCATTATTGATTATGTGAGTATTTTGCAAAGTGTGAGTTATTGAAAATTTAATGGCAATCTTAATTGAGGCTTTGTTGTAATATGAAAAGGAAGTATGTTCCAATTAACCAGCAGAACCATGTAGAGAAAAGGATATAAGGGATAGAAGGTGGTGATTAGGGGCCTATTTTTGGCTCTGCAACAGAAGAGAGTTCTGGTAACAGAGCATCCAGTCTGTGCTCATGCATGTTAATGAAGGCCCTGCAGTTTGACTCACTGAGGAGAAAGAAAGTAGAAAAAAAGGTCAGTGTCCAAAGAACAAGATTCTCTCATGCAAAGAGTGTTGACTGGGAATCTACCAACCTGTTCTTGTAAGGCTGGTTCCATCCAGCCTAAAACCAGCTTTATCTGCTGCTGCCACAAGTGCTTGTGCAAAGCTGCCGCTGGCAAAGATGGAGCCATCTGAGGAGCTACCTACACTAGATCTATGACTAGAAAAGTTACGATCCTCATCAGATGCAGAGCCCCATCCATTTATCATTGAACCTAAAAACAAATGTTGTCTAGTGAGTTTACTGTATATATTGGATATCTTATCTGCTTGTATACACTATACTAATGAGAAAGTAGGTTGCCTCAACTCCTCACTCCTTTGAAGTTTAATTATGAGTTCTTTAGCCCAACATCATCCATGTTTTAAACATTCTAAGTGCAGAAGAATGAAGCTCACTTAAAAACTGCATCTGTCTGTAGCCTGTAAACAAAACATGTTCCAAATGGTTCAATTCTTATATTGTTTAAATTATTACATGATTAGTTTCCTAAGGGAACACCTAGGAATATTTTAAAAAACAACACAATTCAGAGAACAATCTAACAGAAACAGTATAGTATTTAAACCAAGGGACTCAGTGTAAATATATTTTGTAGTTTCTTCAAACTCCAGTGATAATCTGCGTGAATACTTATTTTTCAGGTATTGTACGCACAGTTGTATATCATAGAAGAAATAGAATTATTTCAAGGTCTTAAAATAAAAAAATACTCATGAAATAACAGCAAAAGTTCATATGAACATAAACATATAAACAATATCAAATCAAACAAACAGAATATAAGCAAAATATACCTTCTAAAAGTTTTTTTAGTATTCATAATGCATTCTTTGATGTTTATTTTAAGAACCCCAGTTTTTCTTTAATACAAGTACTTATCTTCATGAAGCAATCTTTATGAAAACTATCACCAGAATTAATGTAGATTTTTCTGCAAAATGCAACATGGCAATGGAGGAAAAGGATTTCAGCTTTATGTGTGAAGAATTTTATGGGTAAAGAACTGCAAACATACTGGCAAATAACTTTATTCTTAACTTTCTAGAAAGTCATTTACAATTTTGCATTTTATCTTAGACAAAGCACCCTGGAAACTCATTACTCAATAAAATTAATGTTATAATATTTATATAATTTGTTGTACCATTAACTCATGACATAGTAAACTACCAAACATTGCTTATCCTGTTTGTTGGTTTTGGGAGAATGACAAACAGAAAAGCTAATTTAGAAGTTCTAAATAAATCAAATATTTAAATGAAAGAGATGAAAGTCAATTGCTATAAATTATTTCTCCTTTTTTCCCCAACATTTAAGAGAAAACTCCTTTTTTCCCAATACTTAAGAGAAATACTTAAGAGAAAACTTCTAAATTGTGTTTAGGAGTGTTGCCATGATGAACTATTTGTAATTTTAGTCAAGCTGCCTGGAAATAATAACACGCATTCATGCACTTTCAAAACAGAGAAAACATAAACTGAAGGGGTTAGAATGATCTGAGAAGTTAAAAGGATGTTAAGTGTAGCAGAGAAAGATAGAGTTTTGATTCTATTTGCCAAAAGCACACAGATACACTTTTTACTTTCCAAAGAAATTCCCTTGACACAGGCCACTGCAAGGAGGCTGAGATAACACGAGCAACTGAGACTCCTCTGAGAGATTCATTTCTAGGTTAATAATCACAAGTCAAGGACCAATAGCCCAAAATGAAAGAAGAAATGATGCAATAGGCCTTGCAATATAATGCTACAGTAGATAAGAAAAAAATCAAAGTCACTCAGTGAGGGGTCACAAAGGAGTATGAAACTCTATAACTGAGAATAGTTTTAAAACATTTGAAAGCTCAGTTCCAAACCTTTCCATGCTGTTTTCTGTTTTTATAAAAATATTTTCACACTCTCCTTATTCTTCATCTCTAATTTCTTCCCTAAACTCTAATTTCCTTCTAGTCCGTTCTGTCTTCCTTATTGTCTAAATTATCTTTCTGAAGCACTTATCACACATTTTTAAAGCATTACCTAGTTCACCAACACCACATCCAAACTTCTAATTAGGTCTCTGCGACCCTTTGATGTGGAGTCCTGCTTACCTCTGCACCATCATTTTGTATTACAGTTCGTGCAGTCTCTTTGCATCACTTACACATCACCTCCCATTCCTTGCACATACGTCTGTATTGTTACCAACTCCACTTACCACTTTAAAGCCTAAATGAAATCCCTTCTCCTTTATCACCTTGATTCTACTTCACCTTTAATCTTGTGTTGGGGAGAATCAATCTTTGACTCCTTTGTTGTCCAAACACTGTGTATGGAGTAGTGTATTTGTTCTCTCCCTATATGATAGCTAGTTGCATATATGTGTTTTCTCTCTTAGGAAGTTGAATTTTGAAGACTAAGAACTATCTCTTATTCATTTTCATATTTTTTATAAAGGGGAATTGTACAGTAGAACTTCAATAAACAGGTTTATTGAATTAAATGTATTTAACATTTCCATTATTCATTGTAAAGCCTATGTGTGATTTTATTTAGTGGATAATTTTTTATCAGTGTTGTTGTTGTTGTTCGGTGCCATTGAGTCGTGTCCGACTCATAGCGACCCTTATAGGGTTTTCAATGGCTGATTGTTTCGGGATTGCCTCTGGAGTGGGTTGCCACGTCCTTCTCCCATTTTTGTGGTGCTGGGAATCGAACTTGGGACCTCAGAGACTGCAAAGCGGTGCTCTACCAACTGAGCTAAATCCCAGCCCTTCTTATCAATGACCTGGTTTATTTCCAAAAGGAATGTCCTTATAAGAATTCCTAGAAAACTTAACTAAACAAGGAATATAATGTCAGTGAATTCTTGTTGATTATTTGGACAAAGGAAAAGCAATGATGTAATTATCCGAAATAAGAAAGTAAAAAGTATAACATATATAAATTCACTATATAATGAAATACATATTATGTAACGAAATGTAATATATATGTATATATGTATATATATGTGTATCTGAACATATTTATATGTATGTAATATATATGCTTTGCTACACTTAAATATTAATATCAGTAATACTTTGATATACACAAATATTAATATTTAGCAATATTTTATTCAAAGACAATAAATTTACATTAATTGATGATTTATTATTTTTATCCACATCCAACTTTCTATGAGTGCTTACTCACCTTAATGCATTTAGCCCAAAGTGGTTTTTTTTCTTTAAAATTATTTTTTTCTTCACTATGGTCAGCCAAGAAATACTTGAGTCTGTTTAGTTTTGTGCCTATTTTCTATGTGTTCCCACCCTGAGCATGGTGACAAATTTAGTCTCTAAACCTCCAACTTATTTTAAAAATCTCACATCCAAGGAGTGTAACCAAAAAAAATTCCTTCCATGCAAGGCACTGTGGTACACACCTGTAATCCCAGAGGCCAAGACAGGAGGATATAGAGATTGAGGCCAAAGGTAGGCTGCGCAATTTAGTGAGACCTTTTCTCAAAAATTTAAAAAATTAAAAAGAGGTGGTCCTGGCGGTGCAGCTTAGTGATCAACAAACATGCTTGAGACCTTGGGTTCAACCTTCCAGTACTTAAAAAGAAAAAAAAAAAAAAAAAAGGAAGGAAAAAATGCTACCCACTGAGACCTCCTAACTGAAAATTAGTTTATGTTTTACCAAAAACACCCTGCATATCTCCCATGACAATGTCCTTCAAATGAGGGTTACTCCATGCACATTTGCTATACCCTAAATAAATCAATCTTCCTGTTTTTGCCTTTGCTCTGGCTTTATCTCCATCTTTAATGTTTCTTGCTATGTCCTCAACAATTACATTTACTTAAAAAGTTTTTCATGATTTTTTTCCCTTTCTCTGAGAAGGAAGTGTAACATGGAAGACGTGGTGTCAGGGTGTCAGTCAATACAGAAAAAAAATCCATCGGTTATTCTTGTTTTTTTTTTTTTTTTAATTTTATTTGTTTGTTTGTTTTGGTACTTCCTATAAGAATAACAAGCCTGCAGCCATAGCACTGTGGAATCCGATCCCGTCAGATCTCGGAAGCTAAGCAGGGTCGGGCCTGGTTAGTACCTGGATGGGAGACCGCCTGGGAACACCAGATGCTGTAGGCTTGGGAGAAGGACCTGGCAACCCCCTCCCAAAAATCAATCTGCCATTGAAAACCCTATGAACGGCAGAGAAGCACTGACACTATTGTTTCCCCTGTTGTACAGAGGGTCGCTATGACTCGGATACCGACTCGACGGCACCTAACAACAACAACAACATAAGAATAACAAGAATAGATAGATGATTTCAGAATTGAAGAGACAGGCATCACAGATACTTGGCCACATTAGGCAATGAGAAACCTAATGACCCCAAGTGAAAGGAAATAAAGTTAGTGTAGTTGTCTTTGCTTCCAAAATAGATGGCAATGAACATAAACAGAAATAAGTAAGTTTTTTTCTTTCTTTGCCTTTGTTCCTCTGCCTCTCCATCTTGTATCTTCAATAATCTTTTCATTGAATTGGGGGAAAGATATATAGAATGGGTACATTTGTGGGAACTATTTTTCAAGTTATTTGACCACGTTCCATTAATAAAAAAGGTATTTAACATATATTAAAATTCCTCCCACAAAATTATTAAAATTGATTTGATATCTATTGAGTTTACCTTTCAGTGGCTATCATTTTTCCTCTCCTTTTAGATCTAAATATTAAGAATGATCTGAAGATTGAGGTGAACAATTACAAACGGGGGAGCAGTGATTGGAAAAGAAACATTAATTCATAAATGAAAAAGTGAGTCATTTTGTGATAACTGTTTTTTCATACACGTAAATATAAATATGAAAATTAAAGTGAACACCAGGCAAAAGCTGCTCAGCTAGAGATTCTTTACAAATTATAAGCAATTCACACCTATTTGACACATTATAGCCCCAAACATAATCAATAAATATTTAAACATTTAATGAAAAATGAATTTATGTCACATAGTCAAATTTATGTGTGTTTATATTTTCAATCTTTCCAAATTCCTCAGGTTTAAAATTGCTGAAAGACCGAAAAAAAAAAATATCACAGCAATTTATTCAAGCTGTTAAAGAGGAACTGCACATAGGACATTAAGTTGTTGCTCAAATATTACTGAGCATAAAATATCATGATAAAGTGGCATCTTGCTGTGTCTCTATTACATTTTCAGCACTAAAATTAATTTATGATCAGTCATCAATTCATTTACATGTCATTTTATGCTAAATCCTTCCTTGCTGATAAATTCTTATCCTTAGATCCATTAAGCTAAAGTAAAGTCTGTTTTATAATATGACCCTGCTAATTGTTGCATTACCATTTTTATGAGATATGAAAACTAATGGTCCCCCATTTTTGGAACCAATATTTAATCCAGAAACTCTTCCTGCTAAGCGCTATTTGTCCAACTACCTCCTACGTAAAATCATCAGCTACTATTGTTTTTGTTCAAATTAATCCAAATATTGTCTTCTCTCTAAAAGTAGAAAAACTTACTTTGTTTCTAAAAGTTCTTTTTTTGCTCAAAGATAGTGAATATGCAACAATTCTACCCACATTCTTCAGATAGAGAGAAGAATGGTTAATATATAGGGAAAGCAAAATAAGGAACTAAAAAATCTCTCATTTGTGTCACAAGAGATCCATTCCCTTGTATCATTGAGATAAAATTATACATAAAACATTCACTAGTTTTTATCTGTTAAATTTTGAAGTCTTTAACTTGTTTTTAAAGACTGTAGAGCTGTTCAGGTAGTCTAAGAAAATGATGGCATTATTTTTAGCCTTATCCTTGAAGTGTCCCTTAATACTAAAATTATTTTTCTTAAACTTTTACAATAGAGCCTCAGATCAAAATTTTTAGTGGCCAAAACTCTAAAATCCGAGTGGTCAAGTTAGATGGTAAGGCTGCCAGCTTTTATTGTTTTCATACTGATCTCGTGTGGGTGTTCTAGTAAAAACCTACAAAGACATAAAATAAAAAATATAGAGCCACAATTTCCTTTCAGCCTCTGTGTTCATGTGGGGTCCAACAGTGAGGCAACTTTTATTCATTTCACTTAATAGCACTCACTATCGGTCTTATTTTTTGTGATCACTGAGGCTGTTAGAATCTTGGCTACATGTTTAAGACACTTTTTTCTCCTTCCCTTTCTCCTGCTGCCTTCTATTTCTTTTTTCATGATGGCATCATTAAATTCAGGAAACACTTAAACTTGGCTCCCACTAGGGAAGTTATTGAAATAACTGTTGAAGCCTTTCACCTCCCTGTTACCAAAAGGCAGTGGGGATTGCATTTTGGAAGAAATATTACAAGTGTATTCATAAAGACTGAAACAATTCTATTTCTTTTATAGCCTCAAAGTATTAAGTGTTACAACAAAAGCAGTTTTTTTAAAATTTTGTTACAACCAAATTATTGTATGTTATATGCATAGATTAGAACAAAAACTATTAAAATGAGATTCCCTACAAAAAGCTGATAGAGTTGAATTTCGTCAGGTAACTATTACCAAACAGATATATATATTAGAAAAGTAAATAATAAAAGCCACATGTAAACATTTGTATTTTCATCTTGGGTAAGTACATGGTGATGGTACGTATGGACACTTGTTTCCAGGGATAAAATTATGTGTTGTATTTTTACAAAAATATTGATTCATCTGTACACCTACATATAGCCTGCAGCTGTACCACTGTGGCATCCGATCCATTCAGATCTCAGAAGCTAAGCAGGGTCGGACCTGGTTAGTACTTGGATGGGAGACTGCCTGGGAACACCAGGTGCTGTAGGCTTGGGAGGAGGATAATCCACTTGCAAAAAACAATCAGCCATTGAAAACCCTATGAACAGCAGAGAAGCATTAACAATACTGTTTCACCTGTTGTATGTAGGGTCTCTATGAGTTAGATACCAACTTGAGGGCACCTAACAAGAACAACATACCTGCATTTACATACATGCACACAGGGGAAACATCTACATATTATGTAACAGACGAGAATACAATTTTCTCCTTAATTATGCTAATTCCAGAGATTTGAATAAAGTTGAGCATTTCCAGAGCAAGGATCATGGTCATTCATCTTTAGAGTAAGACTGATGCCATATATTCTTCTGCCATTTATCAAGTGGATGACCTTGAAGTAAGACTTAAATCTTTTTGTGACTCAATTTATCTATAAATGAAAACATTAATACTAATAGAGTGTGAGGATTAGGTGAGTTAATATATACTACACCTTTAGAACAGTTCTAGCAATTTTTTTCTGTAAAGTACCAGACTCTAAATATTTTAGTCTTTGCCATCTCTGTCATACAATCTTCTCTCTCTCTTATTTCTTGTATTATTTCTTGTATTTTAACAACCTTTTTAAAATGTAAAAAAACATTCTTAGCTCACTGGGCCACACAAAAAGCAGGCCACACTGCTCAGAAGGATATCTTGCATTTTCTTTGTTGTTAAGTGCCACTGAGTTGGGTCCAACACATAGTGACCCTATGTATAATAAAATGATATACTCTCCATCACTGTGCCATGCACATGATCTTTTTTATGTTTATATCCCTTGCCATAGCCACTGTGTCTGTCTGTCCATTTACTGGCTAGGAATTGTATTTGCTAGGTGATATTATTACTACTACTACTATTATTATTATTGAATCTAAATTATTTACCAAGTGGTTAGAGGTAATAAGCATAAAATAAATGTTTGTTACGGCAAAAAAATACAGAAAATAATAAGTTTGCTAATACATATTTTCTATTACTGACGTCATGAAATATGGAACTACTCAACAACAACAACTATTTTCCTCTCTTTCTAGCCTTTTTCATTCATGATCACTTCAAACTTTATGAAGTCTCTCACAAACTAGTTGTTACGAAAATATTTGGAGCTAATCTGCATATTTCTTTATGAAAAAGGGCTGTACAATTTAACTTCTGGTACTTTCTAATGTGGAAGTTGTGGAGTGCAATCTATCCAAGTACATTTTGTGTAATTTTATATATAGGCTCATTAACTCATCATGGTATTATCACTGGAATAATATTTGGAATGGCTTTTGAGTTTGAGGGAATGGAATCGGTTAGTTATGTTCAATAAAAGTGTTCATTAGCTTCATGAAAATGAGAATATCTCTCAAGGAATTTCAGTTGAACATAATGGTTAAATTCACCCACGTGTCTGTCAGTTTGCCACACTGTGGGGGCTTGCGTGTTGCAATGAGGCTGAGAGCTCTTGGACATGAGCAAGGTTACCCATGGTGGACAGGTTTTCAGTTGAGCTTCCAGACTAAGACAGATTAGGGAGTAGGACCTGGCAAGCCACTCCCGAAACAACTAGCCATTGAAAACCCTATGGATAGCAAAGAAACACTGTCAGATATAGTGCCGGAAAATGAGGCCCCCAGGTTGGAAGGCACTCAAAAGACTACTGGGGAAGAGTTGCCTCCTCAAAGTAGAGTCTACCATGATGATGGAGATGGAGTAAAACCCCAGGGTGCTCAACGTGACGATGTGACATGACTCAAAATGAGGAGAAACAACTGTAAATATCCATTAATAATTGGAACATGGAATGTAAGTAGTATGAATCTAGGCAAATTAGAAATTGTTAAAAGAGAAATGGAGCGCATAAACATTGAAATTCTAGGCATCAGTGAGCTCAAATGCACCGGCATAGGCCATTTTGAGTCAGACAATCATATGGTCTACTATGCTGGGAATGATAACCTAAAGAGAAATGGGGTTGCATTCATCATCAAAAAAGACGTTTCAAGATCTGTCATGAAATACAATGTTGTCAGTGATAGAATAATATCCATACGCCTACAAGGAAGCCCAGTTAATATGATTCAAATTTATGCACCCACCACTAAGGCCACAAATGAAGAAAGGGAAGACTTTTATCAGCTTCTGCAATCTGAAATAGATCAAACAAGCAATCAAGACATACTGATAATCACTGGTGACTGGAATGCAAAGGTTGGAAACAAACAAGAAGACTCAGTATTGGAAAATATGGTCTTGGTGACAGAAATGAAGCTGGAAATTGCATGATAGAATTTTGTCAGACCAATGACTTTTTCACTGCAAATACATTTTTTCAACATCATAAACAGAGACTATACAAATGGACTTCACCAGATGGAACATACAGGAATCAAATTGACTACATATGTGCAAAGAGACGATGGAAAAGCTCTGTACAAAATGGCAAAACAAGACCAGGTGCTGACTGTGGATCAGACCATCAACTTCTCATATGCAAGTTCAAACTGAAGCTGAAGAAAATTAGAACAAGTATACGAGAGCCATGGTATGACCTTGAGTATATCCCACCTGAGTTCAGAGACCACCTCAAAAATAGGTTTAATGCATTAGACACAAGTGACAGGAGACCAGAAGAGTTGTGGCATGACATAAAAGATATCATTCAAGAAGGAAGCAAAATGTTCTTAAAAAGACAAGAAAAAAAGAAAAGCCAAATTACATGTCAAAAGAGACACTGGAGCTTGCTCTTGAACGTCCAGCAACTGAAGCAAAAGGAAGACATGATGAAGTTAAGGAACTAAACAGATTTCAGAAGGCAGCTCAAAAAGACAAAAGCAAATATTATAATGACATGTGCAAGGATCTGGAGGCAGAAAATCAAAAGGGAAGAACGCACTCTGTGTTTCTCAAGCTTAATGAAGTAAAGAAAAAATTCAAGCCTCGAGTGGCAGGAGTGAAAGATTCTACAGGGAAAATATTAAATGATGCAGGAAACATCAAAAGAAGATGGGAAGAATACACAGAGTCATTATACAAGAAAGAGTTGGTAGATGACCAACCATTCCAAGAGGTTGCATTTGAAGAGGAACCAATGGTGTTGAAGGATGAAGTGGAAGCTGCCTTGAAAGAACTGGCAAAACACAAGGCTCCAGGAACTGATGGGATACCAATAGAGATGTTTCAACAAACAGATGCAGCACTGGAGGTGTTAACATGTTTATGCCAACAGATTTGGAAAACAGCTACTTGGCCAACTGACTGGAAGACATCCATATTTGTGCCTATTCCCAAAAAAGGGGATCCAACAGAATGTGCAAACTATCGGACAATATCATTAATATCACACACCAGCAAAATTCTACTAAAGATCATTCAGACACGACTGCAGCAGTATATAGGCAGGGAATTACTGGAAAATCAAGTGGGATTCAGAAGAGGGCGGGGAAACAGTGACATCATTGCTGATGTCAAGTGGATATTAGCTGAAAGCAGAGAATATCAGAAAGATGCCTATCTATGTTTTATTGACTATGCAAAAGCATTTGATTGTGTGGAGCATAACAAATTATGGATAACACTTCGGAAAATGGGAATGCCAGAAAACCTAATTGTGCTCAGGAGAAATCTGTACGTGAACCAGGAGGCAGTTGTTCGAATAGAACAAGGAAACACTGAGTGGTTTAAAGTTGAGAAAGGTGGGCGTCAGGGCTGTGTACTTTCACCCTATCTCTTCTATTTATATGCTGAGCAAATAATCTGAGAAGCTGGACTTTATGAGGAAGAACGCGGCATCAAGATTGGAGGAAGACTCATTAACAACCTGCATTATGCAGATGACACCACTTTGCTTGCTGAAAATGAAGAGGATTTAAAACATTTACTGATGAAGATCAAAGATCATAGCCTTCAATATGGGTTACAACTAAACATCAATAAAACAAAAATCCTTACGACTGAGTCAGCATGCAACTTCACAATAAATGGAGAAAAGATTGAGGTTGTCCACAAATTTGCTTTGATTGGCTGTATAATCAACACCTGTGGAAGCAGCAGTCAAGAAATCGAAAGACACATTGCTCTAGGAAAAGCTGTGGCAAAAGATCTCTTTAGAGTATTGAAAAGCAAAGATGTCACATTGAAGATGAAGGTGCGTCTGACTCATGCCATGGTATTTTCAGTGGCATCACATGGTTGTGAAAGCTGGACATTGAACAAGAGAGAAAGAAAAAGTATTGATGCTTTTGAATTGTGGCGCTGGAGCCGTCTATTGAATATACCATGGACTGCCAAAAGAACCAACAGATCTATCCTAGAAGAAGTGCAACCAGAGTGCTCTTTGGAAGCAAGAATGGCCAGACTGCGTCTTACATATTTTGGACATGTAGTCAGAAGAGATCAATCCCTGGAGAAGGACATCATGTTTGGGAGAGTGGCAGGTCAACACAAAAGAGGAAAACCCTCCACCAGATGGATTGACACAGTGTCTGCAACAGTGGGCTTAAACATAAATAAGATGGTTTGCCTGGCACAGAATCGGGAAGTGTTTCGATCTGCTGTACACAGGGTCACAATGAGTCGGACTTGACTCGACGGCACCTAACCACAACAACATAATGGTTAAATTACTCATGACACGAACCCTTTAACATCAAAGCCAAGGAATTGTGCCTGACTTTTTAATTTAATTTAATTTTTATTTTAAGACATGGTCTCACTCTGTAGCCCAGGCTGGTCTTCAACTCTGATCCTCCCGGCTCAGCCTTCTCAGTGCTAGGATTGCAGGTGTGTGCCACTGTGCCAAGCTTATGTCTGTTTTACTGCCTACCACATTTAGCACCATTAAAATAACTTTAAGTGTCTGAAGAACATATATGGACATTAGGACAATACTCATTACCATCCTGATTTCTCTGAGTCTTTGTCCATATGTACATCCACCTCAAGCAAATACATGCATGTGTGCATGTCCACACACATACACATTCACACACCAATTGCTTTGTCATACATACACCCATATATACTCACTCACTACATGCATTCATACAGGATTTCTATATACACTCACTCATTTTTCTATACTGTTACATAAACTTATACACTCACACTCTCTACACATATGCACACACACACCCTAATACACATACACCTATATACACTCAAACTTCCTATGCGGTCTCTCTCCCTCTCTTACATACACATACATATTTATACAGATACACTTAGGATGCAAATTAAATCTTTGATGAAAGTTTCTCCTAAAAATTATTGGTGTGTGGAAAGACAATAAGAAGAGAGTTTCTTATTTGGCTATTTTAGTGTAAACTGCAACTTCTCCTAAGGAGATGTATAATTCATAGGCTAAATTCTTTGTGGAATATGTACCTAAATACCCTGCAGTTTTTATATATGGCAGTAATTAAGCAGTGAACTTAAGTAGGAAAACAGACTTTATTTTCTTAGCAATAAAAGCTTCATTTGAAATGAACATGATACTAGCTACAGGAGAAACACAGATTTCTTGATTCTCTGACATATTAGACAGCCTAACTTGTTCCTTAACAGATGAGCAGGTAAATGTGTAAAATGGAATTCTCCTAATTCATAGATATATTTACTTTTTCCTTATAACATTTAGTAAAAGAACTACATAAGATATTGCTGACTTTTTCATTATTCTTCCAATTTTTACTGCATTCCTAATGGAAAAGAATTCAGTATCATTAGCAAAATATGCAAAAATATGCAGAATTTTACCCTCCAGGAGATTATGCTAGATATTCAGGCAAAGAGGCTTAATGTAATAGTGCACTAATAAGTCTACTCTCTGCATTCAAAGATTTTAACTTTTGCTCTGTCATCTTCAGTAGGATCTGGTTTTCAAATCACAGTGGTGTATATACAGTTTTTAAATCTTAATTAGCCTTGCAAGCACACCAGCCTCCAGGCAAGAAGAAAAACTCAAAATTGACTCATGCATCAGACACTATAATTCACAAAGGGATTTAGAGCAAAATTACAGGTACCCATGCCTTTTCAGCACTATCATACACCAGTTTCCAGCAGTGTTTGCAGAACGAACCTGTGGTCTAAAATCTGTGGAAATTGGGAAGCTATTGGAGCAAAAATGAATTAAGTAAGATTGTGATAAAATACTTTTTAGGATGAAAGATGCCAGCAGAGCAAATACAGAGATGAGTGGTTTTGAGAAGAAATGCAAAGATCAGACTGAATTTTGCAGTAGCTAAGTCTTCATAGTCATGTGAGGGGTATGCTTATGTGTCAAAGAATGGGTAACTAAGTGACTAGAGAGAGTGAATGTTTACTTTTCTCCATATTCATCATATACATATTAGGAGTTAAAAATTTCCAATTTAATTCCTTAGAAATAACATATGCATCAGCCCTGGAACCATCATGGCAGAGTACAAATTGAAGTCTTTCACTTGGTGAACTATGCAAGAGGAAGCCAAAGGAGTCAACACTCAAAATAATCATACTTCTTCAGAGAGGAACAATTTATTTGGTTCAGCAATATGAAATGCATGAATGTGTGGTTTATCTCACCATACATTTTTCTCACTTTAAAAACTGTACTTTGGGCAACTAAGAAAGGCTGTTCTGAAGACTTGTGTATTTTCATCAGTGAATGATTTTAGAGAGTAAAATATCAAGAGGCATTTTAAGACTACATTCACTTTGTATGTTGCTCCTGATACACAAAATATATCATTACTAAAAGTCAAGGTTTTCATGTAATAGACTTAGTTCTCTAGCAGAGTGAACTTTTTATGAAAGCCCTGGATATAATTGAGTTTTCTTTCATGTCTTTAAAGCTTTTTAAAATTCATGGATTTTCTTATCATTTTTGCAGCAAAGCAAAAGTATTTCCAAATCCTTTTTGAATTTTGTGTCTAACATTAACATATTTAAAATGTTACAGAAATAGATGGAGTGGAATAAATCTTACATAAGAAAGTATTTGATTTTCTATGCATTTACTGTTGCAAATAGGTCAGTTATTCCTATTAAATCAGTTCTGTTACCTGTCACAGAGCTGTCTAGATTGTCCATACTGGACCCGGGCGTCTGGTCTAGTGCTCTCAGGGGTCTGGGGATTTCTAAAACTTCCTCTTCATCGTCAGCATCATCATCTGGGACATCTGTTTCCAAATCAGAAATCAAGGCTCCAGACACATAACCTAATGGTGGAACTGGGGGCTGTGGAGGTTGATTATTGCTTTGCATGTGCCTACAATTCAAATAGAAAACATAAAAATATGGAAAGCAATTTGTTAACATTTAACAATTGTAACTTGAATTACATGCTGTAGTTGCTGTAGTAACTGATATTGTCTTCCATCAACTCATTTAGGAGCTTACAGTGATTTCTTTTTTCTCCTTTCTCCCTTCCTTCCTTCCTTCCTTCCTTCCTTCCTTCCTTCCTTCCTTCCTTTCTTTCCTTCCTTCTTTTTTCAGTACTTTTTTCAGTATTCAGGGCTAAATTCAGGGCCTTAAACATATTTGCAAGAACTCGACCAGTAAGCTGCATCCCTAACCCCCTTAAATTTTTTTTTCTTGAGATAGAGTCTTACTAAATTACACAGGCTGCCTCTGGCCTTGAACTCAAGATCCTCCTGCCTCACCCACCTGTCTCCTGTGACACTGGGATTAGAGATATGCACCACTGCAACCAGTTTATAGTGCTTTCTTATATTTCAGTAGCGACAAGAAGCTGTGGATACGTGGCTTACCAAATAGCACCAACACAGAGTAAGAAATTCTATTGATATTTATATGGTGATAAACAGGAAAACTGCATATCAAGTGTTTTGTAAACAAATCATACCAAAAAGAATAGGAATATTTATCACAAAAAACTCCTTAAAGTTGACTTTCTTTTCAAAAAACAATTAGTTTGTTTCCAGTTTAGTATTGAAGTTCAACTCCAACTGTGTAACCCAGGCAGTCTGCAGCTTCATTTGGAGAAGAGATGTCACTTGAGGGCCTAATTCCCCCGAGCCCAGCCTTCAACATATTTCCTGTTGGACTGGATTTTGTTTTGCATGACCCTCTCTATATATCAGGCTAAGTGGTTGTTTCCTCTTACCTGACTCAGGTTAGGCACTACTATTTTGATCTCTGTTAGGCATTAATTTGTGTATCTGTCTCACCATGTCTTAAACTCATAGGCAGCAATGATCCATGTCCTTGAACATATAGGATAATCCCTCTTTCAGAACATTTAAGTGAAACTTAAGTTTATGTGATTGTTTAAAACCTCATGGTAAGGAAATGTGGAGCTCAATCTTAATAGTTTAGCTGATTTGCATTGAGACTACTTAGAATTCCTTCTAATCTATACAAACTCAATAGCAATTCATTTTTATTTGCTACTGGCATTAGAAAGTGAATGTACTGTATGTTTTAAAATATTTTCCTCATTGCCTTCATACAGAAGTATTTAAAAGACTCTTCCTTTAAAGAGGTTAAAAAACATTTTTACTGTTGGCTTTTTAATGGAAGATTATTTGAATGTCGATTATTTCTCTTCTCATTTGCATGATTTTAACAAAATATTCCATTCTTCTGGAATTTACTTTATATTCTTCTCCCAATTGCATTCTTAAATTTGTAACCAACTTCAGTGTTGATAGGATTCTAGACTTTTCAGTGTTAGAAAACCTACCAAGCTAGTTCTGAAAGATACCTCAATATTGTCAGTCCCATATCTTCAATATCATAGATCAAGAATTTGAGGGCCCAAGTTATTCTTTGACATTCATCACAATCCATTAATTGAAAAGTCAGGAAGGAAAAGCAAGTTATTTAAGTACTATTCCTAGATACTACACAAAATCTTGACTACTGATGACTGGATCTTTCTATAAATATTGCCTCAAGTTCTGCTTCTGAATCAGCAGTGGAGGGATCCATGTGAAGAGCAAGAAGATATGAAGTGTTTTTTAAAATTTATTATTATTTTTGGCAGTGATGAAGGGTTTGAACTCAGGGCCTCTCCAATGACAGACAAGTGCTGCACCACTGAGCTGCAGCCCCAGCCTTTTATTCCTTTCTTTTCCTCCTTTTGTTTCCTTTCCTTTTCATTATTCTTTTTTATTTTTTCTTTCTTCTTTTTTATCTTTCTCTCTTTCTTTCCTCCTTATTTTTCTGAAAGGATCTTGCTAAGTTGGGCAAGTTATATCTGGTCTTAAATGTGAGATCTTTCTGCCTCATCCTCTTGAGTAGCTGGGATCACTGGTGTGCCTCATTGCACTTGTCTTGAAGTGATATTTATACAATGATTCATTCTCCTATAGTGTTGTAGGTATTTGTTTGGGGTAGGATAGAATAGACTAACACACTAGTCCTATTTCACTGCTAGCAACTCTTGATGGAAAAATTTACACTAAAGAATAAGAAATGAATTCCTTAAAGTAAGCACAACTGAGAGCTAAACTGAAATATGAAATGAAGGTATATAACACTTATAAACATCTTCTATTGACAGATACAAGGCTATATGTTTTATGTACCAGTATGAACAAATCCCTGGAGGTGGAGCTGGTATCTGTTATTTTTAAGATAGTCCTGTTTTGATGTGGATGTGAAACCAAGATAAAGATTCACTTCTAAGCAAGAGAATCAAGGTCTGTGTGGACACATGGAGAGTCACATCTACCATATGTGGAGTCAACAAAGGTATTCTGGAAGATTACTATATTGAGTAGGAATATATGCAGAAAAAGAAACAGAGTCTGGTCTATGAGTTCTTAGAGTAGGTGCAAATGAAATAATTTGTGCATCCATTTGGAAAATATCTACAATTAGTAACTAGGACACTTCTAAGTGTGGAAAGGCATCAGTAAACAACTCAGGTGAATATCCAAGTGCTGCTGAACAAAAACAACTAAAACATAGCCATATACTTTACTAAGTACAATACAAATGCAAAGTCATTTAATACCCACAAAAACTATGATATGTAGCAAAAAATTTAATCTTGACACAAGACAAGTGATACCTTCTCCCCCAAACATCCCTAAACTCTTGGAATGCCCTGATAAAAATGTTTCTGTTTATCTGAAGGCTTAGTCTACCCAGAACATCTAACAATCCATTTTATGCTATAGTTGCCAGTCATGCTGCAGTAGTTTGAAATCTTGATGGGCTGGACACTGAGGTTAGCCACGATAGTAGTTGACAGTCTAGGTTACAGAGCCAAAACAAAGTCTCTACACTTCAAAGCTCATGTGCGTTTGCCTGCTTTATAATATTCTCTATAAATGTTCACACTGTTTGCCGGTAAAGCAATGTTATCATGACTACAAGTAGAGAAGACAACTGGACTTTATCCCAAGATCCACTTTTACAATTTTCCTAGACTTTATACCAATATCTATTCTCTTGACTCATTTGAATCCATAGCTTTTAATTGTAATAAACTGTAACATTGAGTATAATAGTTTTTATTGAGTTCTATTAATACTTCTAGTGCATTCTTAAACCTCAGGATAGTCTTGGAGACCTCTAAATTTAACCTGGGTGCCAGAAATGAGAGTAATCTTGGGATCATCATCTAATTTCATGTATGAGCTAATTACTACTAACACTATCATTTTACACATGGATAAACTATACATATAAATGCTAAGCAATTTGTCCAAATTAGTAAGACAGGTTTACCTCAACATCAATGGAACCAATATTGTCTTCAGGCAAACCTCAGACCAAGTAATCAGAATCTTTGTGGGGGAGACCTGGGGGGCCTACATATCCATATATTTTAAAGTTATCCAGGTGATTCTAAAATGCAGGAGAATTTGAGAACATCAGAGCAAGTCTATGCTTTGGCTGACAAAACCGCATGACTTCTTAAGTTAATGTGAAAGAAATCCAATTGATCTTTAAGCAGCTATCTTCAAATTAAATAGTGATATTTTATAAAATGCAGCTTGATATAAAACAATATTTTTACCAATAGGTTTTCTTTGACCATTGAGAAAATATCTGGTGGTTGTAAAATTGCTCAAGAACTCCTGATCCTAACAAAATACCATGTTCTTAATAAATTTATATGGTATTCTAAGTTGTAACATCTCTTTATGTGCCTAACTGTATTTTAAAAATAAATAGTTCATTGATACTGAGAATGAGAATGATTTTTAATGAAAGTTTATTGATTGATCAAAAAAAGGAAGTTGGGGTTCTTAATTTGTGGGTTTCTTTTGGTTGCATTTACTGCTGGTCTTTTTTCTGATTAATTTAGTTCAGCCCAAACAGGCTGTCTTTAATAACTGACCCTGACCATAAGTGACTTGAAGAAGCTTACATTTAAATATTCACAACCATGTACAGAATTAATCACAAGTCCTTTGAAGAATCTAAAAGGAGTCCTTTACTATGGCATCAAAAGTGAGTTCAAGCATAAGGTAACTGAAGCTAAACTGTAAATTAGAAAAGATTCTGGTTTAGCCAAAAGCATTGTAGCCTGAAAGTCAATAAATCTGAACTCTTGCCTCTATTTACTCTCTAACTAGCAATGAGACTTTGTTCAGATTATTCAACCTTTCTGTAGTCAGTTTATTTATATAAATATTTAAGGAGTATACAAAAGCATATAAATGCCCTCTGCATAGTTTTATAAGAGTCTCCTGTGAATTTATATGAAAGAACATTTCCTTGTGTTGAAAGCACAAGTCACATGACTTAGCAAGGCTATTTACCATGTTTGCTTTGCGATATCAAACTGATAGGCCCTTGTCAGCTCATCCAGGTGAGCCTGCAGCATGGGCTGCATCTCTTCCCGTGGGGATGGAGTAAGAGTGGCAGTGGACTGCTGTCCAAAGGAAATAGCAGGAGAAGAAGCCACGCCTCGAACAGGAGGTGTTGGGACACGATCATCATCTTCTTCCAGTTCATCTTCCATACCCTGGTGTAAGTATGTTTGTACTGGTAATGGTGGGCACCAGCTATCACTGTCATAGCTGAAATCAAATGACAAAAAATAAGTATTGATACACACACACAAACACAAAATTATACTGGCAAATAAATAGCAACCATGTGGTGTCTAAAATCTACTTTATTTCTTCCTGATCACATTATTACTATAGTAAATCACCTGGCCATTATCTTAATTTCTATTCGTAATTACATCTGTTATCTCAATATCTCAGTTTATTCTTAAAAGACCTCATTAGTTAATTGTTACCCCACAGTTACAAAAGGCAATAACTTCCCAACAAAGTTACTCATATGGAAACACTAAATTGCTAATTAAAGACAATTAATGAATTTAGTGCTTGGAGATTTAACTACTTCCTTCCCTTGTTCATCCTTTTGCACCAAGAGAATATGCCAATAGAGCTGATTGATCACCTAAGAAGTGTTGGAGAATTTTATTTGCTCTTTTTCTAGATCTATACTGATCTTTCATTATATATTGACATACCAGTCATTAAGATTTTGTGATAAAAATATATTCAATATCTCAATATCTTGTTTTGTACTATTGGGAATTGAACCCTGGGCCTTGCATATCCCAAGCAAGTGCACCCCCACTGAGTCGCACCCTCGGCCCCTTTTTTATTTATTTTTTTTATTTTTGAGACAGGGCCTCACTAAGTTGCACAAGCTACCTCAAGCCTCAAACCTGTGACCCTCCTCCCTCAGCCTCCGGAGAAGCTGGGATAATAAACATGCACCAAGATGTCTGATTCATTATTATTTTGACTCTCTTAAGTTACTCAATAGGGCTGGGATTTCGCTCAGTTGGTAGGGCGCTGCGCTGCAGTGGGAGAAGGACGTGGCAACCCACTTCCTAGGGAATCCTGAAACAGCTATTGAAAACCTATGAGGGTCGCAATGACTCGTACTCGACTCAATGGCACCTAACAACAACAGCAACAAGTTACTCAATAGAAATTCATGTCTCCTCTTATCTTGACATCTAGATTCAAATCATAAAATAGAAGTTCAAAACCATGCCTTATAAAATCTATTTTACAAAGAAAAATAAAAATTGCTTCATTATAGTAAAATCATTTAATGTGAAAGCCACTGTTTTAACATGTTTTAAGTATACAATAAAACAATTATTTTAAAAGTTTATACTTCATGTTAAAATAACATTTTAAAAAGGGACTCCAGTCTAGGAATACAAAAAATTACTTCAAACTTTTAAATTATGATACAAAATCAGCAAAATATATATTTATAACATATCTGCAGTCCTAGTATTTTCAAAAATCAAATAAATCTTAATACTTTAAAAGTAAGACTTAATAATAAAATAAATAATGTTATTTATCTTAATTTTCTTATAAATTCAACTTCTTAAACAGGTCCTGACAAATATCTTTCTCCTATAATTCATCTCAACTTCTACAATCATAGATCAGTTGCTTTCCAATGTATACTGGCTCATTAGCTTTCTTGGTCTCTTATCTTCTTCTTTTCCAACCTATCTTCAATATAAGGAGCCTGATTATATTTCAAAAATATCCATTCACATCATGCTTATGTTTAAAATTATTCAGTAGTCATAACTAATATGAGAAAAGTCCAAACTTATTAGCTGGGCTTAAAAGACATTTCCCAAACTGATCAAACTATTTGTCTAGCTTACTTTTCCACTATTTCCCAAATATCAGCCAGCTCTTATTTCCTTCTAATCTCTGGATCTGCATATGCCTATTCCCACATCATCTCCTGTGAACTTATCTCTTCCTTCAAGATTATTTCCTACATTATCAGTTTTGTGAAGCTTTGTCTGTCTGCTCCATACGAACTTGACTACAGTTCCATAATACTTATTTGAGGTACTTCCCATATTATGTCAAGATTATTTATTTCTGAGTCTCTTTTCTCCAACTCTTCTCTCACATACTTAAACCCAATAATTTTATATTTCCCATATTGATAGTCTACCACCTAAAACAATATCTGGCAATGATCAATATTAATGAAAAAACCTGAAAATAGAAAGAGTACCACAAATGCATATATATAGTCTTGATGTCTCTTACAAAATGTAACTTGTAAATGCCCAGATGATTCTTAAATATTTGTGTTTGAATGCCTTTTTGCTCATCCTGTCTAAAACTGAATTTATAAAAAACCTGCAAATGGATATTTATGGCTGCCTTATTCCTAATTGCAAAAATTTGGACATAACCAAGGTATTACCCAGAAGGCAGATAGTTAAATAAACTGTGTTACTTCCAGACAATGGAATATTCTTCATTTTAAGAAAAGAAGAGCTGTCAAGACATGGAATGACATGGAGAAAACTAGAATGCATGCTGCTAAGTGAATTGAGCCAATCTGAAAAGGTGACATACATAACTATGTAATTCCAAATATGTGATATTCTGAAAAATTTTGGAAACAGTAAAAGATCAGTAGTTGCCAGGGATGGAAGAAGGAATGATGAAAAGACAGAGCACAGAGGAATTTCAGAGCAGTGAAATATTATATATGATACAATAATGGAAGATACATGTCATCATATATTTTTCCAAACCATAGACTGTGCAACATGAAGAGTCAACCCTATTGTCACGTATGGACTCTGGGTGATAAAGATGTATCAGTGTAGGGTTCAGCCACTGTAACAAATGTATCACTTTGGTAGGCGATATAGTGAGGAAGACTATGCATGTGTGAGAGCTGGTCAAAAATCTCTGTAACTTTTTCTCAATTTGCCTGTGAACCTAAGCCTGACCTGAAAAATAAAATCTTTGTTAAAAAAACTAAATTTATCATTCCTCTCTCCCTTTTTTCCTCTTTCTTTGTGATAATCTGTGTCAGGGCCCTGTGTCTATTTTGCAGAACATACAATATAGCACAGTGGATTGATAGTAAATAATCAACAATACAGAATCCTATAGGAATAGATAGGAAAAGGCCTTTAATGAGTTTGGGAATTGGACAAAGCTATCCTCACCACTAGAAAGGAGAATATTTTAAGTAGCACATGTGGAAGCCCAGTGGAAAAGTATTTAGAAAACAGATATTTCCCTGAAAGTCAATATCTGACAAAAACTGAAAAAAAAATTTACCATAAATGATGAAGAAGTAGGGATGGATCAGTCATTTGGGCCTCTTTAGCCCTGAGAAATTTGGAAATTTTTTATGGGTGATGAATAATTACTGAGAGGTTTTATAGAGCAAATGCTATCATATTTGGCTGTTCATTATCTCTGGACCTTTAATTTCATTCTCCCAAATCTTAAATATTCTTTACTCAAAGGTAGTTTTACTTTTGACTCTTATATTCATGCCAATGCTCACTTATTTTCTCCTTGCTGAGGCTACCTAAATACTTTTACTTCAATGAGCTGCAAACACAAAGCCCTATTTCAGAAGTCCTGTACAATTTGATAGAAATTCTTCTCCCTAAATGTGTTTTCTAACAACATAAACAATAGGCACACTTCAGTATGTTACAAATAATAATTTATCTAATACTATTGGTTAAACTTGTATTTCCATTTATTAATTATATGTTATTGTTAGGTGCTGATTCATAGCAACTCTATGTATAACAGGTGAAACGCTATTGTCAGTGCTTCTCTTCTATTTATAGGGTTTTCAATGGAGGACTGATTTTGCAGAGTGGGTTGCCAGGTCCTTCTTCTAAGCCTACAACACCTGGTGTTCCCAGGCGGTCATCCATTCAAGTACTAATCAAGTACTACTAGCTTATGAGATGTGAAGGGATCAGATGCCGTAGTGCTACAGCTGTAAGCATTAATTTATATACTGAGTACCAGTCTATACTGAAAAACTAAATTTCTCTAAACATTGCCATTTTATCTGTTTTAAATGTTAGAGGTCACAGATTTCATTTGAAGAAAAAAATCTATTGTTTAAAGAATCTATTCCACTGTCCTGGTTGGATTTACTGCTTTAAATTTTTCTCATCTCTTATCAATCCTGCCCATCACTTACAAATTTGTCTCTGAAAACATAAGAATGGTCTTTTAAGAAATCAATTTATTTCACTCTATTATGTCCACTGAACATGTTTAAGCTTCAACCTACCTTTGCAGACATTCTTTTTACAGGTTCTCAAGAAGAATCTCTTGCTCAAACTAAATGCTTTGTTTTCTTCTCATTGTACTTTTCTATACCAGTATATTTGTCTACAGAATTCAACTTATATCAAATAAACTACAGTCCTCCAACATTACTTATCTTAATCTTACAAGTCCTTCAATTTAGCTAGAGGCTAAATATCATACCTTCTATAATGATTTCCTTCGTGAAGTCAACTAGCACTGATATGTTACACTTCTCAAATCATACTGACAATATCTTTGCTCATTTATTTGAAAAATGATTATATATTTACAATGTTGATTCCTTTTACTGATTATTTTAGTATTTAGCCTCATGTTTATAGTATCTTTTCCACAAGTTTATCTAAGCAACCTTAAGGTTACGATATTTAACTATTCCTGTTTTGCTACAGCTAAACAATACCTTAAAAGTAATAGGTCATAAACATATTTATTAATTTGAAATGAAAAAAAAGGAAATTGCTTCATTAGTAAGAAGGCTTAGGGTTCCTTGCTTAACTTATCTACTTGATTTTAAATTCCATATTATTAAGTCAAATGAAAATATGTATTTAAATTTCCCATTTTCAGTAGGGAATATGCTTGCTCTTATGCATCACTTATAGTTAAAATTAGATTTACTCTGTAAAATTTCTTACAAAAGAGCATGATTTTCTGTGCTAGAAAATAATAGTTGTACTTTTTGTATCTACATTGGCTTAGTCCCAGGGGCATCGTATCTTTAAATAAAGGACTGTATATTTATTTTCTCAAATGGAAATAGCCAATTATCGCCACTCTATAAATAGTAAGCTGCTCTTGCTCCCAATAATCTAATGCAGATATACATATAGAATGAAACAAATAGATAACATAAAAGAAAGGATATGTATGTTTATATGCATCCTGTAAAATTAACATGAAAAAATCAAATAAATTACATTAGATTCTTTTGGGATTATTCAATAATATTAGGCAAAGAAGGGCCTATTCAAATATTATTTTTGATATTATATAAGTAAACTTAGTGAGTTAAATGACTAAAATTTCTCATTTGCTATTCTGTTAAAGTAGGGTGGATGTTACCATCAATTGTGCCATTTTTTTTTCCTGCAAAGTTATTCTAGAACAACAGAAAATAAAGTCTGTACCTCTACAGGACAAGCAAAGCTGAGAAAAGGTCATGTATTCAATGCAGTTCATATGAAAAGAAGAAAAAAATGAGAAGAGAAATAAAAGATACCCAAAGACTAAAATAAGAATATGAAAGAATAAATAAAGGGAAGAACTGTTCATAATCTCTGTGGTATTTGTGCCTTAAGCCATTCCTGTGGAACAAATGGCCAGGTTTCATGCAGTTGCTGAGGAAGGTATCAGATGACTCTAAAAATTTGAGAAAGGCATAGATTTGTTTTTATAGTTTCCTTCACATTTTATAGATATATATCTTATTGGAACAATATACTTTCAACTTTTCTTTGTAGTAACATAAAATGATTGTAAAAATGCTCCTAATGCCAAACCAAAGTTCTTTTGGCCAACTTCTGCAAGGGAAATACTTGCTCTTTGACATTCTGTCAGGGAAGTATTATCTTTCTTGCCCAATGAAGAATGATAAAGATGACAGCAAATCAATGTTGCATGTGGACTAACTTGTTAAAGGACAGATACAGGCTGGGTGTACTGGCGCATGCTTGTAATCCCAGTGACTCAGGAGCCAGAAGCAGGAGGATTGCAAATTTGAAGCAAGAGTCAGCCTGTGTAACTTAGTGAGACCCTGTCTCAAGATAAAAAATAAAAAATGGTCTGGGAACACAGCTCAAATTTAGACAACTTGTAAAGTATGTGCAAGGCCCTGAGTTCAGCCATCTATTAACACACACACAAAAATCCAGACACAAATATCAGGTTTCTAATAAAAATACAGTAAAGTTCGCCAGGAGCAAAAGCTTGCCAATTTCTAATTGCAATAACAAAACAAGATGCCAGTTACCCATTTAATTACTATTGAGTGCTTCATAGCATCAGATTATTATAATGAAATGTACTGAATTTGCAATTAGGAAATACTACCTTTTGACTTATTTTTCTCATACTGAAGATGCATATTGTTGAGAAAATATTTATCATCATGGCTATATTATCAAATTAATGATCAAATACTACTTATTTGGACAATGATTTCATAACTTTTGATATTTAGTATTGTGGAGGAAAATAGCACCCAAGAAAGGCTTAGAAAGAAAATTGATGCTTAAACTCTTATAATCACACCAAAAATGTATAAGAAACACTAGAGGTTATATTGTCAAAATTATAGCTATACTTAGCTAGATTGTTGTTGTTGTTGTTAGGTGCCATCAAGTTGTGTCTGACTTACAGTGATGCTCATAGGGTTCTCAATAGCTGACCAAATATATTCCTTTCCCTCTTTTCCACTTTCATTGCCTTATTTTAGTCCTTTATCATTTTCATGGTAACTAGCTATTCCATTCTAATATTCCATACATTATCCACCAGTCCCCAGTCTCACATTCTCCAATTCATCATTTGTAATCAAATACTAGAATCCTTCCATGGCATACAAGGATTTACAATTAACCTAAAGATTATCTCCAATACTATGTATGTTTAAAACTCAGCAAACCACATGCAGCAAATCCATTGCTGAAAGATTCAGATAAGCAACTAAAATGCAATGTGGTGAATACCCTGACAGAGGGTCAGCTTAAGGAAAAATGAAAAAGAAAAGAAAAGAAAATGACCTTAATTCGTGGGCTTTCCAGAGGAAGACTAATGGGGCTATTTCTACTGTCTGTTTTCTGTTCTTGCATTTATTTCAATTTTTTCTCTTTGACTAGAGAGTTTTTGTTTCCATTTGTACATTGGTGACATTGGTAATATTTTGGTATACACAATTGGTATAAATTGTGACATTGGTAATATTTTGTTGTAATTGTTGTTTAACAATCTATTCTACTGCCACTTTAGATTAGAGACTATTTCTTGTTATCCTTTGTCCTTATTTTTGGCCCTGTTTCTGGTATTCAATAACCACACAATTCTGGGTACTATTACATATGAATAAATGATTCAACATCCACGTCAACACTCAACTGCTATGATCTCTCTACAGACTTACTGGCTTGTCTGGCATATGTGACTGCTCCTTTCTGTGAGCAAATTGTTATTTTATATGTATAATTTACCTAGGACTTTTATAAAATTTTGTGTATGCATGTGGATGTGTAAGAGAGAGAGAGAGAGAGAGGTTTCTTTCTCCATGTACAAACTCAGATCAAAGGTGATGTGAGGAAACAGAATGACAGCAATAGTCTACTCTAGACAGCAATGTCTACTCTCTACCTACCTCTCACGGTCAAGGATCAGATCTTCCTTACCAATTGGCATATCAGTCTCAGTGATCTCTGTTGCTTCTCTTTCTAGCACTGGGCTTGGTAATTTTTATGTACTTGAAAAAAATGTTTGTTGAAAACATTCTCTATTATCATATGTTACAAATAGCAATGACAAAATCTGTCTATCACAGTAAGCAGTACAACTGCAGAATCATAGATATTTAGAAATAAAAATTATTCAAAGAAAAATTAATTCTAATGTTTTTGTATTTTGTATATCAAGAAAACCTTAAGCCTGAATTATAAAAGTTTCAAATTAAAGCATATAAAAATTCTATCAATGAACACTTCTGTGAAATATTCAAGTTTACTATCATGAATAGCAGAGTAATAATCTGTGTGCGATATTTCCTTTTCAGTGTCATAAGGTTTACACATCAGTAAGTAGACAAGTTTAAAAAATATATTAAGAAAAGTACCTCATACTCAAATCTAATTTTAATTTCTTCTTTTCATATTGAGTTTGTTTGTTTGTTTGTGTATTTATTTATTTACGGTGGTAGTTAGGAGTTGAACTTAGGGTCTCACCCATACTTTGCAAACACTCTACCACTGAGCTGCATCTCCAACTCATTTTTTATTTTTTTATTTTCTGTCAGAGTGTCACTAAATTACACAGCCTACATCTGGCTTCAAACTCAGAATCCTCTTGCCTCTGCCTCCTGAGTTGCTGGGATTACAGGTGTGGACCAAGCATCATAATGACTTTGTTGTTGTTGTTGTTGTTTTTGTTAGGTGCTGTCTAGCTGTGTCCAATACATAGCGACCCTTATAAGGTTTTTAATGGCTGATTGTTTAGGGATTGCCTCCTCTGGAGTGGATTGTCACGACCTTCTCCCATTTTTTGCAGTGCTGGGAATTGAAATTGGGACCTCAGAGACTGCAGAATGGCGCTCTACCAACTGAGCTAAATCCTAGCCCCTCATGATGACTTTAAATGTGTTTTATTATAAACACTTGAACTATGAATTTCAAATAAGCATTAGGCCTTGAAAAACTGAGCCTGAAGATAAGAAAACTGAATTTTGCTGTATTACTGATTGATTGATTGTGATTATAATCTAATGACTGTTTCATGTAAGAATAATAATTTAATTTTTTTAGCAAATGCTAGGTACTTATGGCAAATAAAAACTCTAGTGGAAATAAGAATTAAAATGTGTTACACAAATACTCTGTATATATATGTGTGTATCTATATGTATTTATATACACACCTATATCTACGTGTGGGCTACAGCTGTACCACTGTGGTGTTCGATCCTATGAGATCTTGGAAACTAAGCAGGGTTGGCCCTGGTTACTCCTTGGATGGGTACCTGCCTAGGAATACCAGGTGCTGTAGGCATCAGAGAAGGACCTGGGGACCCACTCCCCCCCAAAAATTGAAAACCTTATGAGTACCAAAGAAACACTGATAATAGTGCCAGGCATGGCACAGTATCAAGTAGTGTTTCCTGTTGTAGATAGGGTTGCTATGAGTCAGACCTGACTCAGTGGCACCTAACAACATCTTATGTATGTATATACAAAAAATATATTTTTTACCCTTTTAAAATATCAAATGGATATTTTAGAAATTTTTAAAAGAAGATTTTTAATAGCATGTATTTTTGCTAAATAGTAAAATAATTTACAATCCACAAATATTTAGAAATAATTTTGTTTTCTATCTTAATATTCTGAAAATAACTTGTGCCAAGAGACAAAACACTGCACCAACGTAGTATTTCACCATCAAATGGATATTTCCAATTCTACTGGTGGAGAATAAAATCAAGTGGTAAGTTTGGCATTTATTTTGAATGAATTCATTTTATTTCAATGGATAAGCATTATTATATTCTATTTATTTTTAAAGCAATCTAAACTGGAAAAGAAGATTTCAAAGTACTCACAATTGTCATGTGATCTTGGTTAAAAAATTTCCTTACATAGTTTTAACAGCATTACTTTCTGATCCCATTCATTTTTCAAGTTCCAATTCCCCATTCTCTGACTATTGCCTTAAATGCAGATTTTTAAATTCTATAATAATCTTGTTTTATGAAATATATATCTCTGGTGTCTCTTTGCTCAGGATTCATGTGTCACTACCACATTTAAATCGATATAAATTAAGACCATCTACAGAATTTTTTTGTGCTGGGATTTAGCTCAGTTGGTAGAGCACTGCTCTGCAGTCTCTGAGGTTCCGAGTTCTATTCCCAGCATTGCAAAATGGGAGAAGGATGTGGCAACCCACTCCCAAGGCAATCCTGAAACAGTCAGCCATTGAAAATCCTATGAGGGTCGCTATGAGTCGGACACGACTCAACAACACCTAACAACAACAACAGAATTTTTTTTAAGTCAGGAAAAGAAAGGGTATGCTCTTGATTGTTGTTAGGTGCCCCTGAGTCTGATCCGTAGCCACTCTCACAGTTTTCAATGGCTACTTGTTTTGGGATTGCTTTAGGAGTGGATTGCCATGTCCTGCTGGAGATGGAACCAAGGGCCTTAGAGAGTGCAGAGTGGCACTCTCCCAACTGAGCTAAACCTCAGCCCCATGCTCTTGATTACCTATTTCAAATGTGAACTTTTCTTATAGTCAGTAAAACAATAATGATATGCACATAGATAGGCACCACAATACCACAGAGACAAAAGAAGACCTTTGGAAGGAAGGAAAGGCATAGAGAAAAAAAAATATGTGTATTTATGTGCATACATATAAATAACGCACATATACTGCCTATATGTACATGTGTACATATAGATGTGCACACATAGACGAAAACGCAAATAAAGCAAGTGGTATGACATAGAAAGCTATACATTGGAAAAATAATTTTGTAACCTTAAAGATGGCAGTTATATAAAAAGAAAAGAAGATGGAGAAAGATTTAGAAGTACATACATGTAAGATTTATTTGAACAGCGACAGAAAGAAAACCACTTTTCAAATAAATTCAAATGTTTTAATATCTAAATATTTCTGAGTCAAGAAAGTTTGTGAAGAGAAAACTTATATTCTGTATTTTTAGGTTACATACAGGCAAAATAAACAGTGGTCTGAAAATTTAAGGCAGACAGTATTTAGAACTATTAAGATAGAAAAAGACTGTTTCTTTTGACTTTGTTTCTTTTGGAATAAAAAATTATCTGTGTCTTTCTGTTTAAAATCAATTAACACTTTAATAGGAAACTAACTTTTGTGAGATCTTGGAAAGAATAAGGAAACTGGTCACATTTAAAGCCCATCAAAGGAAATTTTCTTACTTAAAAAGATTTTGTTTCAGAGTGTGCATTGGCCTGAACCTCTTTTATTGTTCCTGCCCCTAAGTTCCCATCAGAGCTGATGATTAAAGTTCTACCCACTGGCCAGGTCCCTACAATTATCCCATTGTGATGGCGTTCTACAGTGGCGCCCTGCTATGGCCAGACATCAAGTCATTAGAGACCTGCAAGGGATGATGAAGAAGGTTATTTTAATTCCCTTTTCAGTCCTTCTCAGGAGTGGCTCTTTAGTTCACAGAGCTGTGGGTACTTGCTTTTAAACTAACAAGCAATATTATAAATGGAGGCTGCATTATCATGATTGCAGACAATCTAAGGCACTTGAAGGCCAAGGATTCTCAGTCTTCAATATGTGCTGTTTTGTATTTATCAGCTAAAAATATATTGACAGTGCAAACAGCAAAAGGAGAAAAAATGCAATGAACAGGGTGGGAGAAGAGCAAGGAAACAATAAGAGAACGAGACAAAAATCCACAATAGAGAGGGGAATGCAGCCTTGGCCATTTTGTGGTAAACAAAATATCTTTACCCATTTTCTTGCTGTTCTGCTGCATAGTGTTCCAGCTCTGTACCAGGAAGGGGCTGGACTGGCGGAGGAGGTAGAGGGACATTGGCCCAGGTTGATCCATTGTTTTTCTGTGGTTTAGAAGAGTTTTTATTTTTCTTCTTTTTTCCGCCTTTCCCACCTGAAAGTAATAATGAATTTATTCAGAGATGCTAAATATCAGAAGAAATAGAGAATATTAGATTGAAAGATGTATTTATGTTTTCAAAACACCAGAATCAGTATGTGAGAGATGATAAAAGCTATAAACAATGAGATGATATAATTAGACAAACATGTTTATAAATCATTCAAAATGATATTTTTTTCTTAGTCCATTAATTACAGAGCTAAATAAAACAAGAATATGGCTGCTATAGCAAAAGAACATTTATTGATCTAGTCATGTCTCCTGCTTCTACGATTTCATTGTTAGATGAAATAATGGTCCATAACACATTCTTTTAAATGTCAGATTTTAGTGCATTTATAATACTCTTTTGCATAATCTCTCTCAGTGGAAAATGCAGCATCTAAGGATACAGGCTAAACTTTTCCATTAGAATTTACTCAATTTAATTAATTCAGTGGAGTAAAATTTTTCCATCAAAAGTCACTGATAAAAATCAGTCAACCACCTAACAGAGGATACCCGTAAACCTCTCACAATTATATATCTTAATAGACTTTTTGACTAGTGAATGGCACAATTATTTTTGTATATAGTGAAAAGAGTTCCCAGATCTTTTAAGCATAACATTTTGTAAAATTCCAAAAGGAGGGAAACTTAATGTAAATACAGTCATTCGGTTCAGTATTATTTACAATACAAATTAATTCATGCACAAATATGAGCAGAAGGCAAGTCAGCAGTGTATGAACCAAATCAGGAATTACATGGAGGTTAATGAAATATAAAAATTAAGCATATTTGTATAATGTTGCACTTTTTACTCTTCCAAAATTAAATAAATAAAGCTTCTCCATTAAAAAAGTCACAGGTAGATGCAAAAATAGGTATTTTTTGAGAAAAATGATAAAGGATGTTTCAGGGATATGTAAGTAAGTTCCAGTACTCCCGCCTCAGCCTATAGCTTTGTGTGTAAGAAGTGATACTGATCCCTTCTGCTTCATCTGTCTAGAACTAAAAGTCATGAGGATAAACAATGTGTAGCAAGGCTACATAGTCACGTAGGTATCGCTAGAAGTTCACCCATTTTCTTTCTTCTACCAATTACTAATCTGCATTAGCTAAATCAGATTACAGAATGTAATAATAATGTTCTAGAAGTCAGGAAAGTGATAAAAATGTTAAGCTAGACATATACCCTATTACCCTTTGTGGTGTTGTGTATGTTTTCCACATAACGTGCACAGATACCCACATATTTAAAAGAAAAATCCTAGAAATGAAGTGCTTTCCTTGCTTTCAATTCTTATCTTTGATAGTATGAGTGGTATTAGAAGGAAGGAGAGCAGGTGTGCTCTGCTGAGAGGATAAGGGTATGATTTCTGAATGTGAAGACAAGTTCCCCACTTACTTGAGAAGTTACTCAGTGGACCTTGCCCTAGTTTCCATACATGTAAAGGAGATATGGCTACTTCTGTGAGTTATCGTGAGGATTACAAGAGATAACACATATAAAGTACTCAGAAAGCACAGCATGCTCAATAAATGCCAATCGTAACCACTCCATCCCATCTCCTCTTACACCCAACCCAGCTTCTATCATTCTCTGAAGTCTTGTCTACTCTGCCTTTTCTAGGCCCAGTGAATATCCCAGAAACAGCCTGACCTTCAGAACCAGAGTTATAAACTTTCCTGAATATGTCTGTATTCTTTATCTTTAAGGTAAATGAACCTTATACTTTTGCTTCCTTAATGTGCTGGAATCATAAACAAAGACTAAGAACCATGTCTTTCTTCATAATATCAGTGATTGAAAATGGCCTAGCTTGAGCTACTTGTCCTTTCTATCTTGCACCTACTTATACCTCCTTTATGCCTTTTGTCTTTGTATGTAATCCTTTTCATTTTCCATGGCACTTTTAGAAATGTTATCTGAACATCATCAGAAGCAAATGATAGAAATAGGAAAGTATTCATATCTCCATTTTGTAGATGAAGACATTGAGGAACTTTCTGAGTGTTATGTAGTCAACATTCACATAGTAGGAGAAAAATCAGAATTAGTATACTGGATAGCAGCTTTAATAGAAACTACTACTTATAGAGCTCTGAACCCAATGACCTTTTCTAAGTCTGTAACATCCTTGTTTGAATTCAAAAAAGACATTCACTACCTACTGTTCTGAACAACAGAACCTTTTTTTGTCAATATTATAAGGTTGAGTCCAGAGCCTTTTACATACTAGGCAAGTGCTCCATCTCTGATCCTCATCTCCAGCCTCTATTTATTTATTTATTTATTTATTTATTTATTTATTTATGGACAGGGTCTTGTTAAGTTGCACAGGCCACCTCTGGCCTCCAATTTGTAATCCTCCTTCCTCAGCCTCCCAAGATGCTGGGATTACAGACTGCTGTCCCAGACCACACAACAAACTTAGGTGTTTTAGAAACAATGCAGATGCACAGAGGGTATTTCTGAGGGCCGTCTAACCAATATCCATTCTCCCCCTCTTTTGGGGAAACAATCTGCTCTATCATTTTGAACAGTCTGAGAAGGACTGTTAATCAAGACACCTACCTTTTCTTAGGAATGAGCTAACTGGTGGACTCTGAGCATTGTGGTGAGCATATGACATAACCTAAAGCAGTTAAATTCTCTTTCTGAAATTTGAATCTTCAGTGAAGTGAACTACACTTTGCTGCTGTTACTTGTAACCAAAGAACACTTAATCATTTTAGGGTGGGAACTGCCTATATTATGTTTTAGGAGAGCATATTTTGATATCCAACAAATATATTTGACCTTTCTCTTCAATTCAAAATGTAAATATTGCTTTTTATGCCTAATAAATTAATCCTATGTAAAAATTTATAAAAACAACCCATTTAAAAATTAAATGTGGAGACACTGGGGTTATAGCTCAGTGGTAGTGTTGGTTGAGCATGTTGAGGCCCTGGGTGATTATATGTTATGCTTGAGGCCCCAGGTTTAACACTCAGTGCTAGGAAAAAAAACTTAAATGCATAATGTTTTCATTTTTAAATTGGTTTACTAAAATATTTAGTTATTGTTACATTATATATTATATATACATTATAATTTTAGATAATATCTTAAAACATCTGAATTTTCTTTTATGTGTTTAATGATTGAATTTTTAGTAGAATTACTCAGAACTCATATATTAAATAAATTGTAAAAGTATTTCAAAGAGGGTAAGAAGTTCACTCAATTCAGAAATCTCCAATTTGTTTTAACACTGGGACTATTTAAATCAATTACATCGCTGTGGCCAAATTAAGAAAAAGATCCTATAATATGATATGATTAGCCAGCCACAGATCAGTTAAATATGAGCCTTAAATTTGAGTCCTAGGAAATATAACTATAAAATAAATAAAACTATAATATTAAACTCAAGTGGAGTTTGAGCTCAATATTAAGCTAAAAAAAGGATAATCACTTCAATCTCACCTACTGAAAAAAGCTTTCTATCTCCAATTTATGTAATTTCATATTCAAATGTAGATGAAGTAGTTAATATAATTCATGTACATATATGTATGTATAAACGTCACTCAAGATTAATGCATGCAAAACAGCAGCAAGCAGTATTGTGAATTGTGTTCTGCTTACAATTACTCAAAAGATAACTTTGAAAATCCAGTGGCAATCAATCTATAAAGAATATTTAATGAAAGATTCACAAGTATTATGAACTCCATGGCTTACAGTATATTTCAGTGTGTCACAGCAGATATCTAGTTAGATATTGCTTCATTTTTAATGAAATAAAAAAAGATGCCTCAGAAAAACTAATTTTAATTATTCAGAACAACTGTGATACTAATTATACATAAATGACAGCATAAATGACATATAAGGTCATTTTAAAAGTTTCCCTACATTATTAAGATGGTTTAAATTCATAACAGATGTTTAAGATTTTTCTGGATTCTATAATGATCTAATCCTACCAATAGGCAAGAAGAGTAAATGGCTTACTTTGGAGGGAAGAGAGAGCATTAACATTTTCAGTTTGAGAGAGTTCTCTCTCCTGAGGAAAAGTAACTTAGAAAGTAACTTAGTAAATGTAATCCTAATGATATAAAAAAGTTAACCCTTTATGGACTTGATGCTTAGTAGTCTATGACATGCCATAGCATAAAATACTCCCTTGCTATTCATATGTAATAACAAAAATCCTCCATACAAACAAGCAGCATATAATTAATCTAAGAATATTAAATGAGTAGGCTCATGGAATCAATTAGAAACAGATAAATTCATGAGCCATCCAATGTAAATCTTATGGTTGGAAGTTAAAGTGTATCTACTATAATGTCCTCATTCTACAGGTGAGAATCTTTGAGCCAGGAAGATATCACTGATATTATTATGATAGGAGTATTTTATCTTCAGTAAATGTGTTTTCCCCACATATGCTATATACATTATGGCTTGTTAATGCAGCTGTTTTTAAAATATATATTAAAATTTATAGCATAAAATAATTATTTATATAAAATAATGTATGTGGATTTTTGTTAATTATATTTTAATAATAAATCTTATTACATGATATTTGGGAAAGATTGTCCAAAAATAGAAAGTCCTGTCAATAGAAACTCAATATGAAAAGTCTTCAAAATCATTTTCATTTCAGCTGAATTTATCTTTTGGTATCATTGACATGGAATTGACTGTCTTTTATTACAAAATATCCTTGACTCACAAATAGAGTTCAAGACAGAGAAATTTTATCTGATTTCTAAGAACAGCATTTAGTAATACGGCATTATTTTTCTTCAAAGATATCATCAAACAGCACATACATGGTGAAAGTGATTTTTATTCTTCCTCCTCCTCCCAACAAAAGCATTATTTCATTAACATCAAGTGTCATTGTCATTTGAAAGATAAATGTCTGATGGTGGGTTGTGATTCAATTTTTTTCATTGGCTGTTAGGAACACAGGTCATATGCTGGTGACAAACAAATATTTCTCCTTACTGTGATGAGACCAACCTGAGAGACTGCCACTCCTTTCTGAGCTGTTGTGGGAGCTGGTGGTGCTGAAATCCTGTGACTGGTTGTGTGGCATTCTATTAGACAATCCCTCAGCCAATCGGTAGTCAGGGATGTAAAGTAAGGCTAAGGGTTAAAGGGCACAGGTCATAGTGGCATCATGTGATTAGTTCACAGCACAAGCCCATGCAGAACATGCAGTTAGCAACTCAGAAGCAGATGTCGGGGGACAGTGGAGAAATGTTTTATCTATCCTGCCCTAATGGAAGTAGAGATGGATTGCTGACCACTATATTGAAAAACTGCTAAAAGGATGAAACCGATTGGTGTTGGTGTGTGGTGATAGCGGTGAAGACAGTGGTGGTGGTGGTGAAAGGGGGTTGTTCAAGGTACTGAATACATGCCAGTATCAATATTTTAGTTTAGGTAGTAAACCTGGTAATGAACCACTATTTGAACAACAAATACTAATTTCTATCTCATGCACAAATGATATGAAATTAGCCTCTCAGGACACAAGAACCTGACTCACCATTGTTGCCTTTGTTCTGATCAGGTAGAGAATAACCAAATCCCATCAGATCGGTTTTTTGCTGAACTGAACTTTTCCATTGAGGATCAGGTAGATCAACAGCCAATTCATGGATGCTATTGGAATGCAAGATCTGTGTGGTGGCATATGGGGTAGCCTGTGTTATTTGGCTGGAACTGTTGTAAGTGGTTTTGGTAGTGAAGTCAATGCTGCTATAAATGGCTCCATCTGAGAGCATTGTTGCTGTTTTATCTCCTTGGCCCGGAACTGGTGGCAGTACATCTGTGATGAACATAGGGAAATGAAACAATTTAATGATGCACAGGAAGTCCAAAACTATCAGGACTGAAGATGAAAAATAAATGTGTCACACTGAATGTTTGCATTGCAGCTGAGATGGGCTTCATGAGCCAATGAAGGGTAGATGATATACAACCATTGCCAAGCTATCAACCTCGGTGACAGGCAGGCTTACCGCTTGTCCTTCATGTCTCACTGCTTAACACATCCCTTCCCCTGTTTTCTTCAACCATGAATGAGATATTTGGGATATTTTATTACTGAAAAATGGTTTCAGTTGCTCACTCTGTTTTGGAACCAAGGAAAGTGCCATCATTTTACAGAAGCAATGATTAGGGGGAATACACAAATCATAGGTGAAAACATCTCTTTCCACTTTACCCCCTAAAACATAGAACATAACTGCTGAAGAGCTGCAAAATTGTCCAAAATTGTACTATCATACTATGAAATACAATTTACTGAAGTTTTAACTAGCATTTGTCTGACTTGATTTCATAGCTCCAGAAATGGAGAATAACTGATAGTAGAAAACGTGCTCTTTTTTCTTAGATAACAAAGGAATTTTTTCATGAATAAGTCATTTTCACAATATAGCAGTATTTAACTATAGAAAAAACAATCTTAGTGATCAGTGAGTTTAATTTATGCTATCAGCTCCCAGAAGTGGGGAATTATAGTTTCACGTTATATGGCAAGAGTAAAATTAAACTTCAGGAACAACATTGAATATCAATCAGTCCATTTATCATTTTGGTATGCTGAATTATCTTTACATGATGCTTTAAAATTCAGATCTGCCACCTCTCTCCTGAGCTGTTACTTTTGCTTTTCAAAAAAAAAAAAAAAATACTAAGTGAATCTAAAGGAGAAATCACTAATGTTGGTTTTAATAATGCAGAGTTAAAATAAATTTATCTAATTACAGGGCCCTCCTTCATAATGTATGTCCTAAAAACTTCACTTTATAGAACCTGAGGTCATCATATCACTTGTTTTCTTCATTATATATAATTTTCAACTGCCTTAAAATTTTAGATTTGATGATATCCAGTAGTACTCAAAGGTT
>VMDO01002589.1:70536-164041 GCA_007922755.1 Pedetes capensis | reverse complement strand
AGCTAAGCAGGGTCAGGCCTGGTTAGTACCTGGATGGGAGACTGCCTGGGAACACCAGAAGCTGTAGGCTTGGGAGAAGGACCTGGCAACCCCCTCCCAAAAATCAATCTGCCATTGAAAACCCTATGAACAGCAGAGAAGCACTGACAATAGTGTTTCCCCTGTTGTACAGAGGGTCGCTATGAGTCGGATACCGACTGGACGGCATCTAACAACAACAACATAGAAACACCTTTTCCAGAAGAAACTGTGGCTGTTTTATACTTAGATTTTGTGCATAATTAAGCCTTACAGAAAATTATTTGTGTGACTGTCTTCTCAATTCTCCTAAGGGTGGTACTTAGCTAGTATTCCCCTAAATGCATGGAAAAAAATTCATCTCATAAAATGAATGTCTTAGGGGATTAGAATTTAATTGTTAAGGAACTCTGGGTAACAGGGTTGACTTAAGATGCAGAATAAAATTCAAGTTCTTCCTGCCTAACCAAGATCTCTTCTGTTCTAGGATTCTATGGGAGCAGGCAGCAAGTAAGCCAACTCCAAAAGGAAGCTGAGTCCTCTGCTTTGTATGTGGAGATGGCCTGGTGTTCTTCTACAGCTCCAGTGCCTCAAGCCCTCCTTTAAGTCCCTGAGCTGAGTGAGCCCATGAACAGGGCCCCTTAAAGCCTCCCATGTCCGCCCTCCCCATCCCACAGCATACCAGTGGGGAGCCCCAGGGTGAAGTACTTGTCTGGCCCTGGGTTAAACTGAATGATGCGGTTTCTAATGTATTTGGCTGCCCATTCGCTGGCCTGGGAATAGTGTTCCAGGATTATGAGCTTCATCTTGTCCTACAGTAGGAGATGACAAAAGGAATCAATGGTAGAGACAAGAGCAAAGAAAGGGATGGAGAATCCCAGGACCAGGGACGAAGCCTGTCTAGGCCAGTATCAACCTCCTTCCCAAATCCAGCGAGGAAAAAGGCCCTGACGTTTAGTTCACACGGGCACTAACAAGCTGGGCCGAGCGCCTCTCCCACCCACCAGGAGGCGCTACTGTGGGACAGACCTAGGTTGTAAACTCAGCTCCCTCACTTACCAAACGGAAGACCCCACAAAGCACCCAGGTTCTCTGGGGCCGTGGGGAAGAGTAAATGAGAGAATACGCCTGATACCCTCCAGCAGACCATGTGGGGACCATTACTATCTTGTAGCTCGACTTCGCCCCCTCCCCAAGGGGGAGGCCATCCCTTCTCCCATCTAGGCTGGATACTCCACCCCATACTCTTCCTTAAGAACTCGAGGGACCAGGGGTTGGCCTTGGGCCACTAGAGCAGGTGGGGCAACGGCTGTGACTGGGAAGGTGTGCTGTCTTTCAGTATTAGAAGAGAGCTCTCGCCGCCCGCCCCATTTGGCCAATCCCTCTGGGGCCTCAGTTTTCCCCAAAACAAAACAGAGTAAAGGTAACAGCTCCGGAAGGAGGGTGTTTGGCTCCTCCAGTACTGCGGTCACTGTGCCTGGGAAGGCTCGAGGAAGAGGTGGCCCTCACCGCGGAGGGGGCGTCCAGCGTTTCCCCAACCCTTTATAATCGCGTCGCCCCTCTGGGCGCCGCAGGGAAGGCCTTAGAGCGGCTCGCCGGAGTCTAGGTCCTGGGGTGCTAGAGCATGGGTCAGCGCCCTGGACCCCCGCCCAAAAAGAGGACCCCGCCCGCCCCGCTCCGCTCCCCACTTACGCGGACGCTTCCCCAGGTTTCAGCAGCAAAGGCGCAGGCGTCCCGCCCCTGCGCGGGTCACGTGGCCGTGGGTCATGCGTTGCGCGCGGCGCCCTCGGTGCTGACTCAGCCGGCTGCGGGCAGGGGCCCTGCCCGGCCCAGGCCGGCGGGCACCGTCGTCTCGTCTTAGCCCAGAAATTAGCGGGCCGGGCCGGGAAGAGGCCATGAGAAACCCTGGCCTGTGCGAGGCCGGGTCGGGGCCTGTTTCTGCGCAGGAGAGCGACTTGGAGGAGCCAGGTCGTTCTCGCGGATGCAGTCACCCGGGCCTTGGTCGTGGGAGAGCAGAATTGCTGTCTCCTGGGCCTGGCCTGGTTCTGCCTGCAGTTTAGATGACATTTATTGACGTAGATATTACAACTTTTAAGTTTTAAATGTAATCTTTTTTCTTATTTTTTGAAGCTCAGACTTTGTAGCAATATATACTAGAGAAAAATGCAGATCTCTGCTCTGGCTGGAGACATCCAAGTAACTGTTGCTGACAGTGTAGTGTACATTCTAAGTGGTTTTTCTACAAATGTGCCCATGCTGTTATTTTATGGAAGTGGAACACAATGTACACGTGCAGCACATGTGTGTACACCAACTGTCAGGTATGGGACCTGCATTATTTAGCTTAATCTTTACTAAACACCAGTGAGGAAGGTTTCCTGTTGCTCTTATAGGTGAGGAATTTGAGGCTTGGAGAAATCAACCTGGCCCAGGGCACAAATGGCTTCATAAGTCTTCAGGTCAGGTGGATACGTCCAAAGTCCAAAAGCCATGGTTTTTAGCACTACATTGCCTCCCATGTGCTATGACAGCAGACTTAGGACACTTTGTATATCAACACGTGATCCATCCTATTTCAAGTCAACATTGTAGTGTATCATTCTTCTGAGGCTATGTGGAAACTGTATACTGAGGTTAGGAGGAAGGACTTGAGTGGTCATTCAGGAACACTTTCCATTATATAGGGCTTCCCAAGAGCTTTGGTGCCCCGGTTTCATATGATCCCACTCAATAGACAGATGGGATTATTGACAGTTTATAGATGTGGAAAATGGGTCTCAGAGGAGTACAGAGAATTATGGTATATAGACTCATTGGCTGGAACACTCTGGGCTATGGTCAGCTCTAGGCAATAGTGAAGAGAACTCCTGAACCAGCCTAGGATTCCAGCAGCAAAATGCCAAAGGAATCCTGGTTTCCTGTCCCTAGTGACAAGGACTTCCTCAATCACAGGGTGATTATTAAGTAGATTAGTTTAGCCATTAGGAGGCAAAAGAGATGAAGAAGAGGATTAAGAATAACTCTTGCTTCATTCCTTTATATTTGTTGAGTCTTTATTAGGTCACTACGTATTTTAGGTTCTGGAGAGACAACAGTAAGCAACTCATGCCCTCATGGACCTCTAGGCTCCAGTGATTAAAATTTGATTGTTGTTGGGTGCTGTCCAGTCAGTATCTGACTCATAGCAACCCTATGTACAACAGACGAAACACTATTGTCATGCTTCTCTGCTATTCATAGGGTTTTCAATGGCTGATTGTCTTTTTGGGGGAGTGGGTTGCTGGGTCCTTCTCCCAAGCCTATAGCACCTGGTTTTCCCAGGCTGTCTCCCATCCACGTACTAATCAGGTCTGAGCCTGCTTAGTTTCTGAGATCTGACAGGATCAGATGCCACAGTGCCAGACTCGATTATTGGGCCGTAATAATTCACCCTCTTATGTGGTCCCACCCCACAATGGATGGGATTACCTCTGTAATCACTAGGATATTATGGAAATGATGAGTGTATCTCTTTTTTTTTTTTTTTTTTCGGTGCTGGGGGTTGAAACCAGGGCCTCACGCTTGCATGCTCTGCAAGTGCTGGACCACTGAGCTGCACCCCCAGGCCATTTTTTTACTTTTTGAGACAGGGTCTCACTAAATTACACAGACTGCCTCTGGTCTCGAACTTGCGATCCTCCCGCCTCTGCCTCCCGAGCCGCTGGGATTACAGGCATGAGCCACCACACCTGGCAATGAGTGTATCTTGTAGTGTTGCAGCATGAGATACTGAAAATACTTCAAGAG
The DNA here is from genome assembly GCA_007922755.1 of Pedetes capensis. NCBI lineage: Eukaryota > Metazoa > Chordata > Mammalia > Rodentia > Pedetidae > Pedetes > Pedetes capensis. Next base: position 160,237 of record VMDO01002589.1, on the reverse strand, counting down.
ACAAAGAAACATAGGTAATATAAAAATGTTTTATTACTAAGCCCCAAGGAAACAGATCCTCTCTTTGCCACCCCTACCTTGTTCTCCTGAGATTATATAGTTTACAGCAGGATGAAGGTCGCCATATCTCACTTGGACTAACCACATGTGTAGGGTTCACGTGACCATCTGCAGGTGGCTCAGTCTAAGATAATTGTCATGGCTACACATAGGACAAGGACAGGCAGGAGGGAGTTACTGACCGGGTGAGACAAGCAGCGAGGGACTAGGAATGTGAGAAGGACTCCTACTTCCACAGTGAGATAATTTTAACAAGCAGGGTTCACAGCTGGGAACATTAAGCTCTAACAATTATAGTCTAACTGAAACATATACTAGTTTTGACAAAGAAACTTTTTATAAATTTTTGATTTTCGTTTTTCCTCTGCTATAGTAGGGCTAGGTCATTTTAAAGACATTGCAGCTTCCTTCTTGCTCTCTTTCTCTGGGCTCACCTGCTGTGGGGAACCTAGCTGCTACATTGTGAGGACACTCAAGTAGCATTATGGAAAAGCCCAAGTGGCAAGGAAATGAGGCTTTCTTCCAAAAGCTATAGGAGCCATCTCAGAAGCAAGACCTCCACACCGGGTTAGGCTTTCAGATGATTAAAGCCCTGATCAGTATCTTAAGCAAAATTTCATGTAAGACTCCATCATAACTTCTCAACCAAGTTTCTCCTGAATTCCCAACCCACAGAGGCTGGGATGGTAATAAATATTTGTTATTTTTAAGCTGTTAAACTGTGGAGGGATTTGTTATGCAACAATATATTTAATACACTCAGAAAAAAATTTACAAAATGTGAAGGGTGGTGGGCAGAGGATTTGACCCCTATCCCCAACTCCTTGTACCTGGAGGTGCAATATCTGGCCCATAGAAACTCTCCACTCCCATCCCTGTACTCCCACATGGTGCCCTGTTTGCCAATTCTGGGGACTCTCCTTCCAAGCTCTCACTGAGCCTTTTTTTCCTGCTACTTGTGGTATTCTACCTTCTAATCTAGGCCATGTCATACTTCCTTCATTGTTGTTATTAGGTACCATTGTGTTGGGTCCGACTCATAGCGACCCCATGTACAACAGAATGAAACACTACCCAACACTGTGCTGTGCCCAGCATTATGTCAGTGCTTCTGTGCTATTCATCGAGTTTTCTTTTTTTTCTTTTCCTCCTTTTATTGGTAAATGATGGTGGGTTACAGAGTAATACAGCATTGGCTTTTTCCATTATGCAACTATTATATCACTTTTATCAACTTATAAGGTTTGTGGAGACTTATGTCTAATATGTAGTAAAGCTCAAATACACATTTGGGTTATATTCCCCTATTTTTCCAATGTACTCATGAAGTTGCATTGTTTACATTGAGATTGTCCTCCCCCTTTTATCTCATAGAATTTTCAATGGCTGATTGTATTTGGGGGTGGGCTGCCAGGTCCTTCTCGCAAGCCTATAGCACCTGGTGTTCCCAGGCATTCCCCCATCCAAGTACTAACCAGGCCTAACCCTGCTTAGGTTCTGAGATCTGATAAGATCAGATGCCAGGGTGGTACATACCTCTTTTAGTGCTATCTAAATCACACTAATCCATCATATTTCCTATATCATCCAGCTCAGTATCTTGCACATAAAAGCCAAAGCCCTGTACAGTTCAAAGCATTGGCCCCGGGACACCTTTCTTCACCCTTCTGTGCCTTAGTTCTATCAACTCTAAGAAGGGGGTGTTAACAGTAACTACTTCTGAGGGTTGCTGTAAGGATTAAATGGGTTGATATATGTAGAACATTTGGAACTGTGCCTGACACATGGTGGTGGTGGTGGTGGTGGTGGTGGTGGTGGTAGGTGCTGTCAAGTCATGTTCAACTCATAACAACCCTCACAGGGTTTTTAATGGCTGATTGTTTCAGGATTGCCTCAGCTGTGGATTACCATGTCCTTCCATTTTTGTGCTGCTGGGAATCAAACCAAGGACCTCAGAGACTGCAGAGTAGTGCTCTACCAACTGAGCTGAATTCCAGCCCCTGACACATTGTAGGTACAATAAATGTCAGTTATTATTAAACCATATGAAACTGCTATTTTACCATTTCTGCATCAAAAACTACTAGATATCATCAACTTCATAGGTTTAACCTGTTATTATTATCATTCTCTCACCAGAGTTAAATTCAAAGAAACAGCCCAGCAACCAAAAATAGTTAAAAATTTTGTTAGTGTGTCTAGAAAAATATTAAAGAGACTCCAAGTTAGACCTCAAATCTCCTCTTAAAATTCTCGGGTAGGTATAGTGGCACACGCCTGTAATCCCAGCACTTGGAAGACTGAGGCAGAAGGATCAAGAGTTCAAGGCCAGCCTAGACTACATAGTGACTTTCAGGCCAGTGTGAGTTACATAATGAATCCCTGTTTCAAAAATCCAAAAGAAAAAGAAAAAAAAATTGCCAGGCATGGTGGCACATGTCTGTAATTCCAGCAATTCAGGGGGTGGAGGCAAGAGGATTGCCAGAGGCAGCTTGTGTAACTTACAAAGACCCTGTCTCAGGATAAAAACATAAGTAGGACCTTGGAGGGGGAGCCCAGTGGTAGAACACTTGCAAAGTATGTTTGAGGCCTTGGGTTCAACCCCCAAGTACTGCAAAACAAAACAAACCCCAAAATTCTCCTTCCATCATTTCTTTTCTGCTACTCAAGAAAACTTTCTCTACTGCTCATTTTCAGCTCCTAACTAAAAAAATCTTTTTGCCCCAACACTTCAACCACATAGCCAAAGTGGATTCCTACCTTTGCCTCTCTTCAATTCACTTCCATTCTCTTCCTTATTGTTAATTTCTGTTGGTCTTTCTGTGCAAATGCCTCAGTGTAGCTTCTTAGTTGTCTCCCTCGTCCTCTTTCATCTCAAAAACCCACTTGAAACCACCAAAAACTTGCTTCTTAGAAGGCAGAGAAGAGGGGAGAAACTGAGAGGGCAAAAGCAGGATTCCTTTTTTAAAAAAATTGTGGTGAAACACACACGTACACAACACTATGCAAAGTTTACCTATTACAGTTCAGTTTGTTGTTGTTAGATGCGGTCAAGTCGGGTATACTCATAGAGACCCTATGTACAACAGATGAAACACTACCTGACATTGTGCTATGCCCGACACTATTATCAGTGCTTCTCTGCTATTCATAGGGTTTTCAGTGGCTGATTGTTTTTTGGGGAGTGAGTTGCCAGGTCCTTCTCCCAAACAGTTAAGTTGTTGTTGTTGTTAGGTGCCATCCAGTCGGTATCCGACTCATAGCGACCCTCTGTACAACAGGGGAAACACTATTGTCAGTGCTTTTCTGCTGTTCATAGGGTTTTCAATGGCAGATTGATTTTTGGGAGGGGGTTGCCAGGTCCTTCTCCCAAGCCTACAGCTTCTGGTGTTCCCAGGCGGTCTCCCATCCAGGTACTAACCATGCCTGACCCTGCTTAGTTTCCGAGATCTGACGGGATCAGATGCCACAGGGCTACCGCTGCAGGAGAAACAGTTAAGTAGTGTTAAGTATATTAATGACGTGGACGGCCAATCTCCAGAACTTTTTCATCTTGCACAACTGAAAGTGTCTATACTCATTAAAAAACAACTCCCTATTTCCCCTTTTCCCCAGGCCCTGGCAACCACTATTCTACTCTCTGTCTTTATGAGTTTGACTATTCTAGATACCTCATGTAAGAATCTGTCCTTTATTATTATTTCTTTTAACATAGTATCCACAAGATTCACTCATGTTGTACCATGTATTAGAATTTCCTTCCTCTTTAAGGCTGAATAATATTTCATTATATGTATATACCATGTTTTTACACACACACACCCATCTACCATTCATTTACTTAACTGTTCAATTCCAGTTCACATGTATAACAGTACCAGGATTGCTAACCTGTAACCCCTGGGAAACAGCTTAATCAAGCAGAGCACAGTGCTAATGTGCAATTTCTTCTGGCTTTACTATTACAGATTCTACTCATTTCCAAAGATAGTTAAGTCAGAGCTCTTCTCCCCATACTCTTCAGAGAGGCTATTTCATATGTTTTAACACAATTCTATTGTTTTATCACATCTGCATACCATCTGTTAGCTTTCCATCACTGTAACAATTTATAAGAAGGAAAGGTTTATTTTGGCTTATGGTTTCAGTCCATGGTTACTTGGCCTTGTTCCCTTTGGGCCTGTGGTGAGGCAGCAGATCATGGGAAGAACACATGGGGCAAGCTGCTCACCTGGCTGTGGTGGGCAGCAAGGAAAGCAGAAGAGGGGCTGACATCCCAACATCTCCTTCAAGGCATGCCCTCAACAACTGGAAGACTCCCGACTGGGCCCCACTTCTTTAAACTTCACTACTAACAACAACAACAACAACCTCTTACTAGCACCAAACTGGAGACTGAGCCTTCCACACATGGGCCTTTGGAGAACATTTAAGATCCAAATTAGGGTTGGGGATGTAATTCAGGGGTAGAATGTTTGCCTAGAATTATGTGAAGACCTTGGTTCGATCTCCAGCACTGGAAAAAAAAAATCCAAACTAGCATCATCCTGTGATCTCTCAATCTCTTAAACAATTTTTTAAAAAATTTCCATATATCAGGATTCATTCTTTGTGCTGTGAAATTCAATGGGTTTTGAGAAATGCATAGTCATGTATCCACAATTATATCATATAGAATAGTTTCATTCTCCTAAAAAAAAAAATCCCTTCTGCTTTACCTATCCAATACTCTGAACTCCCAGAAACAATTGAACTTATAATCATCACTATAGTTTTGGCTTTTCTACTACAGTTTTTAATCTTGTTATCTGTAGACAGATGCTTGGGTTGCTTCTACCACTTGGCTACTGCAGAATTCCTTCAAAGGGGAAAATGAACGCAAATTTAGTTATTTTAGGCTCCATCACAAGAGAAAGAGAATAGAATAACCTACTTGATTATATGGTTTAAACATTAAATGGGGAAAGGAGGTCAGAGGCTGGAGACAGCCACGAGGGACGGAGCAGGACAGGTGTGAGGAGCATGTTTGGGAAAGGGCTCCAGAGCCACACTGCCTGGCTTAGAATCCCAGTTCTACCACTTACAGATTCTATAATCTCTGGTAAGCTGTTTGGTTTCTTTCTGCTCTACAAATATTATCCATAAAATAGGACAAATAATATCTACCTTGTAATATTTACTATTATTATCAGGAGTAATAGCTCTGGGAAGGAGTGAATGATTTATTTGATATACTTAAGTCATTTAGAACAGTGCTTAGCACAGTTAGAGCTCACTAAGGAATAACCATTATTATTACTAGGGTTTTGAGATGAGCTGAAAAAACAATTAGGATTTGATCTTGAAGAGGGGAAGGGAGGTACTGCAGGCAGGCATGATCAAAAGCACCAAGGCACAAGGACTGGGGGAGCAGTTTCTTGGTTGGGCTCTCCTTAATACTTCCTCATTATTTTGCAGAATTTGCAAAATACTCCAATAGCACTCTTTGCTCTTCAGTTTTGATAATCCTGTTGCTAAATTGACACTGAAAACTATCAACAAGAAATAAGTAGGGTTCATTCAATGGATTATTTAAAAAGTCAAGAATTTGGGGCCCTTTAGAATTAACAATGCTTCAAATACATGTTAGAATTAACAATGCTTGGGCTGGGATTTAGCTCAGCCCAGTTGGTAGAGCGCCACTCTGCAGTCTCTGAGGTCCTGAGTTCGATCCCCAGCACCACAAAAATGGGAGAAGGACGTGGCAACCCACTCCCAAGGCAATCCCGAAACAATCTGTCATTGAAAACCCTATGAGGGTCGCTATGAGTCGGACACGACTCGATGGCACCTAACAACAACAACAGCATAGAAGAATTAACAATGCTTCAAATAAATTCTCAACTGTATTTGTTAAAAATTGCCTATGCATTTTTGAAAGTTACAGAAATGAAAATTTCTGAATGCCAATGAAATCATAAAATTATGCAATTGCTCAGTTAAAACACTATAGATACTGAAGTAGGCAAACAATTTCATGTCAGTTATGTCAATTGGATGCTGTTTGGGCAGCATTGTGCAGAATATGGCAAAATAATTGACACTTTCCATAAAATCACTCATGCTTTTCTTTTTTTTTTTTTTTTTTTTTTTTTTTTTTTGCGGTCCTGGGGGTTGAACCCAAGGCCTCGCACCTGCATGCTCTGCAAGTGCTGGACCACTGAGCTGCATCCCCAGCCCATTTTTTACTTTTTGAGACAGGGTCTTGCTAAGTTACACAGACTGCCTCTGGTCTTGAATTTGTGATCCTCCTGCCTCCGCCTCCCAAGCCACTGGGATTACAGGCATGTGCCACCACGCCCAGCGTACTCATGCTTGTCTTCAACTTTTAACAAGCATTGTTTGTTCTTTATGCAGCCATCTCTCAAAAGTTTTATTTGTATTTTCTCCAGCAAAAGCAGTAAAAATTTCTTCATTAGCTGCTAATTGAGTAAAACTCTGCAAAAATTTGCTTTTGTTTCAGAACATTTATCTGGAAAGTATTCTACATGCAATAATCTTATAAGCAAGCGTTTTTCATAAGAAAAAAGAAAATACTGTCCAAAGGAAAGGTTTCTAAGACCTGCGTGATGACAGATGCCCGCAAGCCCAGAGACTCTGGGGGCAGAGCCTGGAGAATCCTAAATTCCACGTCAGAGGAAAAGTTTCTGTATTGTGATTATTTGTATTGTGGCTATGACATATAAAGTGAGGCATTTAGATGGTGGACATTCTCTGTGATGAAAAATGGAAGCACTGCCCTTTTTATTTTGGTAATAGATTTTATTCTAACATTTGAAAATGTGCTTGCAATTTTAAAAATAGCAAATGCTTCTGTTGTTGTTATTTGAGGTGGAAGGTTGATAACGATATACAGCCTGGAAAACCATTACAACTCTGCTGCAACACTCTTCTTCCCCTTCTTCATTTTTAAATAATTAATTAATTAATTTAGACAGGATTTTGTGTAGCCCAGGCTGGTTTGGAACCTGTTGATGCTCCTGCCTTACCCTCCGAATGCTGGGATTACAGAAGTGCGAAGAATATTTTTTCTTCTGGTACTGGGGGGTGGAGGGGGTTGAACCCACATATACTTTGCAAGTGCTCTACACTGGGCTGCAGCCTCAGCCCATTTTTTATTTTTTATTTTTTTTATTTTTTAATTTTGAGTCAGGGTCTCACTAAATTACACAGGCCTGCCTCTGGCCTCAAACTCGCAATCCTGCCATTGCCTTTCAAATCTGAAATTACAGAGCATGACTCTGAATTTCTCTTAATAAAAAAAAAAAATCAGTTTATCAATTCCCTTAATGCTAGTAGAGGAAATCATACATAAAACGTTTATGCTTAAATGTTGATATATGCTAGTTTATATTTGACTTTCCACATTTTAAATATTAATTGCATACCGAACGAAGACCTTCAAAAGGACCTTTTCTTCATTTAGCAAATGTTCATTGCTCAGAAAACGTATGCTTGCTTTTTTGGCATTTGAGGTTTAAATTAAAAAAAAAAAGGTAATAGAAACTATGGCAAGAATGGAAGCTATCAAATTTGCTAAACTCATAGCCTCTTCGTGCTTGTACCATTCACAAGTCTGAACTCGGAAGAAACCATTGATGGGCAGGGGGTGATCTGTACAGATGTTAAAACTCTTGCATTAAACTGAATTTGACATCCGATACAAAAGAGATGAACTTCCTTTGCTCGCCTCAAAGGGAATTTTAGTTGTATGGCAGAGTCTCTCCAACACCCTAGAACTGATTTTACCTAAGGTTTGGGGAATCTTGGCGTTCCGGAGCTGGTGGCTTCTCAAGAGGAAGTACTGAGGGACATAAGGATTTTCGATTGCACCTAACAACAACAACAAAAGGATTTTCAGCCCTGTTAGCGCCGCAGGGAGTAAGGGAGTTAATGATTGGCTTGATGTCTAGAAGGGCTGTCACTGATTGGCTGACTTCTGAGCTGTAGTGGATCGGCTTACTGAATTTCGGGAGCGTAGTTATTGGAGCCAGGCTATCGCTGACTGGATGGTTTCAAAACGACTTACTGTTACCTTCTCTAACGGTGCTTACTGTTCGTGACTCGAGACTTCTGCTGAGAATAGCGTTTTCCTTCTCTGAATATAAGATAAGTACCTTCGATTCTCAGTCTTCCCATCTGTTCATTTCTAGCCCAACCTGCAGTAGACCATAAGCAATTGTTCAGATCTTTGTGGAGATACACTTTCAGCAACGTGCTGCCACTTAAGTGATTGGTGCCAATTACTGTGGAGGAAAAACAGCTCTGACATAATTTTGACTGTATTGAAAAGAACTGAACACAAGGCACTGAGGGAGGGAAGTCCTGACAAAATCAATACGAGACATAGCACAACATACAAGGTATATGTCCTGTATGTACGGGTAACTCTGAGGAGAAAGTGGGGGTGAAGGGAGAAGGCGGCTCATCCCCAACAAAAAGAAAACGAATTTTTATTTTTCTAGAAAGGCATTCATTGTGACTCAGCTTGTTAAAGGAAAGCATTGGAACAACCCCAGATGTCCATCAGTCAAAAACTGTTTGGTTACAGTTTTGTGCACCTGGGATTTAGCTCAGTTGGTAGAGCTCTGCAGTCTCTGAGGTCCTGGGTTCGTTTTCCAGCACCACAAAAGTGGGAGAAGGACCTGGCAATCCACTCCCAAGGCAATCCCGAAACAGGCAGCCATTGAAAACCCTATGAGGGTCGCTATGAGTCGGATACCCACTCAACGGCACCTAACAACACAATATGAAGGGACAATCACAACTTACATAGACATAGTTAAGTCAAAAAACCCTGCAGGATGCAAAAATGTAGAGCCCCATGTATAAGAGTCAAGGAGGTAAGAATAAATATATGCTTCTGTATGCGTGACCTTTCTGCAGAAGGATATTTGAGAAGGTAGTTTGGTCATGGTGCTCTCTTTGGGGGGAGGGGAAGGGAGCAGAGGCAGTCTTCCTTCTCATGGCATACATATCCTGTCTGTCTTGTTTTGTTTGAGACAGGATCTTGCTACCCAACCCTAGCTGGCCTCAGGCTGACCTCAAACTGGCCATCCTCCTGCCTCAGCATCCAGAGTGCTGGGATTACAGACATCACCACCACACCTGGCTGGTGTATCCTTTTGACAGCTTGATTTCCTTTGTGATGCCTTACCCATACTAAACAATTTAAATTATTTTTAAAACAATGATTAAAAAATTAAAGAGGCACACATAGGCTTGGGAGTGTGGACAGGGTGCTCCCTAAGCCTCATGACCACTCTGCACCAGGTAGACCTGTGATCCAGCTGTGTGGCAGCATGCTTCCCCTGTCGCAAAGTCTCTTACATGTCACAAAGCACAGGAAATAGCCTGGGTGAAGGAGGTAGAGGCCTTTTGAAGGTGGCAGTATCATCCCACATAGTGAATGACTGAGAAGCAGAGCTCGTAATCAATGTGCTAAATTGCAGCCAAAGGGAACAGAAACCATTTTAATTATTTTGTGTAGCATTTGCTTCCTGGGAGCTCTCCAACGTTCATGGAGTTAAAAACCAAGAAGTCTCCAAGGTTTCCTTGGAATTTCATCTCAAGAAGCCTTCTCACTGGGGAGTCTGTTTGCTTTGTGGGTAATAGCTCCTTTCCTACCTGAAACAGATATCTGTAGCATAAGATGTTTGACAGAAAGATAGTATGGTAAACTAAGTGAGCATGGAAGAGGTGCTATTTGTTGAGCATTTACTGTGTCCAAAGGGCTGTGTGGGGTTGGGGTTTCGCTCAGTTGGTAGAGTGCTGCTCCACACTCTGAGGACCCAGCGTCACACCTGACTAACAACAACAACAACAACAACAACAACAACAAAGGGACTATCTAGACTGTGTCTTATTTATTTTGGTATGTTGTCAGGAGGGACCAATCCCTAGAGAAGGATATCATGTTTGGGAGAGTGGGGGGTCAATGGAAAATAAGGAAGAACCACAACTAGATGGATTGACATAGTAGTTGCAACAATGGGCTTAAACATTAAGAAGATCGTGTGCGTGGCACAGAGTTGGGGAGTATTTTGTTTTGTTGTACATAGGGTTGCTATGAGTTGGACTCGACAGCACCTAGTAACAACAAGGGACTGTCCTAAGTACTTTGTACATGTTATCTTTTCACTTAGTCCTTAGAACAACCCATGAGGTAGACGTAGTCACTCCAGTTTTACTGATAAGAACACTTAAATAGGCAGGCACCATGGCACAAGACTGTAATCCCAGCGACTTGGGAGGCTGGGACAGGAGGATTGTGAGGTCAAGGCCAGAGGCAGCCTGCATTATTTAGCAAGACCGTGTCTGAAGATAAAAAATGAAAAATGGTTTGGGGGTTGTTGTTGTTGTTGTTGTTAGGTGCCGTCAAGTCGGTATCCGACTCATAGCGACCCTCTGTACAACAGGGGAAATGCTATTGTCAGTGCTTCTCTGCTGTTCGTAGGGTTTTCAATGGCAGATTGATTTTTTGGGAGGGGGTTGCCAGGTCCTTCTCCCAAGCCTACAGCTTCTGGTGTGCCCAGGCGGTCTCCCATCCAGGTACTAACCAGGCCCGACCCTGCTTAGCTTCCGAGATCTGACGGGATCGGATGCCACAGGGCTACCGCTGCAGGCCAGTAATAGAGGGCTTGCAAAGTATGCGTGAGGCCCTAGATTCAGCCCCTCATACCACAAGAAAAAGAAAACTTACATAGATAGGTATGTAAGTTCACCTGAGGTAACCTAGCTAGTCCATGGCTGACTCAGCATTTGAGACCAGGCTCTCTGTACTTCTGGTCTTTCCACCATACTGCTTGTAGCACTGCCTTAACAACTAAAACCATCAAACATTCAGGGGGTACCTGTTGTGCCCCCCAAGACTAGGAGACGTGTCATTGGAAACATTTGGGGTTCCTGACTGCGAGAGTAGTTCTGAAATGTGAATTTTCTTGGCAGCAAAATACACATAACATGAAATTTACCATTTTAATCATTTAAAGTATACAATTCAGTAGCTTTAAGATTCTTTATTATCCAGATGAAATAAATTTGTTTATTTATTTATTTATTTATTTAGTACTATTTGAAGGTTGAATCCAGGGCCTTGCACATACTTTGTAAGCACTCTGCACTGGGCTGCACTCTGGCTTCTTTTTTATGTTTTATCTTGAGACAAGGTCTCACTAAGTTACATAGGTTGCCTCTGGCCTCAAACTTGTGGTCCTCCTGCTTCTGCCTCGTGAGTCTCTGAGATTAGAGATGTGTGCTACCTTGGTCCATGACCAGATGAAATTTAAATAACCAAATTAGTCCCTTTTTTTTTTCCTTTTGGTACTGGGAATCAAACCCAGGGCCTTGTGCATGCTAGGCAAGTGCTCTACCACTGAACTGCATCTCCAGCCCCTCAAATTAGTCATGTTAAAGTGTACAATTCAGAGGCATTTAGAGCATTCACGATGTTGTACAACAAGGGTGTTTTTAATTCCAAACATTTTCATCACTCTGAGAGAAAGCCATATAGTTGATAAGCAGAGTACATTCCCATTCCCCTTTCCTTCCTGCACTGGTCACCACCAATCTGTTTCTGTCTCTAGGGACTTACCTATTGTAGATATTTCATATAACTTGAATTTTGTGACCTTTTCTGTCTGATGGCTTCCAGTTAGCATGGATTCAAGGTTCATCCTCATTGTAGCACATATAAATGCTTTAATCCTTTTTATGACTACATAATATTCCATGTGCACAAAAGGCAAAATTTGTTTATTTGTATGCAGAGGCTTGCACTCTAATTATCATTTTCTGGCAGATAGCAGTAATGTATTTTGGGGAAGGGTGTCTTTGTACAAAGTCACAGTTGAGAAAAGAGTAAAACCTTGAAACTGAAAGTGAAGATTAGCTTGGATCAAAAAAGAAAAAATAGGCGAGACAGAAATGATAAAGCCAGCTGGGAAGCCAGCAGGAAATTGCTCTTCCTAAAGCCAGGTACAGCTATGATATGCTAGTAGAACCCATCTGAGTAACCATTGCTCTCTTACTTATGAGAGAAGATAGAAGCCAAGACCTCCTTTGCTTTCCTCACCTGTTACTGCAGTAACCAGCTGCTACAACCCTAGCCTCATGACAACACTCAAAACCCAGCTAATCCCCGTGTTCTTAATCCCACATCCAAACAGCAACCAATCCAGAAATAACTCCTGCTTCCCTTCGGCCCTCCTGAGGATCCTTGAGCAGAAGACCAAAGCTTACGGAAGAGCTTTGTGCTGTCACCAGGAAAAGCACTGGGCATCCAAACCCAAGAAGTAGAGTAGGTGCTTAATGAATGCTAATTATGATTAATCATTAATGAGGTCATAATTTTAGAGACACTAGGACACATTTTATGAAATTATTGACAATAACAATGCCTACTGAAGATTGAATTCTGAGCGGGCGCAGTGGCGCATGCCTGTAATCCCAGCACCTTGGGAGGTGGAGGCAGGAGGATCGCAAGTTCGAGACCAGAGGCAGTCTGGGTAATTTAGCGAGACCCTGTCTCAAACAGTAAAAAACTGGGCTGGGGGTGCAGCTCAGTGGTCCAGCACTTGCAAAGCATGCAAGCGCAAGGCCCTGGGTTTGACCCCCAGTCCTGTAAAAAAAAAAAAATTGAATTCTGGTATTTGCTGTGTGCCAGGTACTGTATGTCTCTTACCCTCACTTGATTCTTAGGGCAACCTCATATGTATTTGATCAGGCTCCAGTTTCTAGCACATGCTTGCAGCCTGGGGAGGGTCCTCCAGCAAACATGCGAGATTATCCTACTGTCAGAGGGACACAGGCAGAAGAGGGCAGGTTGCTTCTATCTCTGGGTACCACCTCAGCAAGATGCTGGCCTGACAGTGACCCCCACCCCAGATGACCCTTAGTTATCATAGGCATATGTGGGTTAAAAGGGGCTGCAGACACCCTAGGGCCTGAAGCCATAGCCCTGTAGCGTCCAATCCTGCCAGATCTCGGAAGCTAAGCAGGGTGGGGCCTGGTTAGTACTTGGATGGGAGACCGCCTTGGAACACCAGATACTGTAGGCTTGGGAGAAGGACCCAGCAACCCACTCCCAAAAAACAGTCTGCCATTGGAAACCCTATGAATAGCAGAGAAACACTGACAATAGTGTTTTGCCTGTTGTACGTAGGGTTGCTGAGTCAGATACCAACTTGACAGCACGTTCTAACAACAACAAGCAGACACCCTACTTGCCCTCCTACAGGTGCAGGAACTCATACTCAGCTCCAGCAGCACTGATGGTAATAACAACAGTACAACCACTCAGAAGCTGTTTCCCTGCGTGCCAGGATTGTGCAAACAGCTTCACATGTGTCATCTCACTTCACACAGAGGAAACTGAGGACTGAAAAGGTCCCTTGCTAAGGTCACTTGGTGCATCAGTGACAGAACCCAGAGCCAAGAAGCTGTCTAGAAATCATATGCTAAACCACAGGCCTGTTGTTTGGCTGACCTGTGACCATCTGTGAATTCAGCCTGTGGTGTTTACTTTTTTGCTTATGTACTCATTTATATGCAAATATATTTCAGTGAATTCATTAGCAGAAGATCTGGCTTAGGACATGGACATTATTACTGTCCTTGTGAACAAATGTCTTCTTGAGAAGTATGTAAACCAAATCCTATTTTTCAGTAACTTTGGCTTTAGGTTCTCATTTTATCTTTGATGCTTGGTGATGCTTGCCACAGTTCTTTTGTTTTCTTTTTCTTTTCAGTACTGGAGGTTGAACCCAGGGCCTTGTACATACTTTGCAAGTGCTCTAGCACTGAGCTGCACCCCAGCCATTTTTTATTTTTTATCTTGAGACAGGTCTCATTAAATTACACAGGCTACCTCTGGCCTCACTCGAGATCTTCCTACCACCACCTCCCAAGTTGCTGGGATTACAGGCTTGTGCCACTGCGACCATACTTTATCATGATTCTTAAAGGCTTTTGGTCTCTCTCCTGGAGTCTATCTGCCAGCTTCTCCCACATGCCCCTCAACATGACAAACTTGTAAAGGCAAGTGCCTGAAAAATAAAAGCACTTCTTACCAAATTCTTTTGGGAAGGGAAGAATCCTGTTATCATGGGATAGGTAAATCTTCAACCCCTAATTTTTCTGTTCATCATCTCCAGGATCCTCCCCAGGATTTGGGAGGGAAGGAGGAACAGAGACTGTGCTATTTCACAGATGGGGGACAGCCCACAGAAGTCTCTTTGCCACTGACAGCAGCCACAGTGGGTCAAAGTGTGGGGTCTGCCGCTGGCATCGCCTTTCTCATGGGCACTGGGTAAAAATGCAGATCCCTAGGCCCCACCCCAGACCCACTGGGACCATGTCTCCAGGGTGTGTCCATGGCCTTTCATTCAACATGTTTTCTGTCGTCTCCTCCTCCTCTTCCTCCTCCTCCTCCTTCTCCTCCTTTTTCTTTTCCTCTTACTTTGTCTTTGCAGTGCTGGGGGTTGAACCCAGGGCCTCATGCATGCTAGTCAAGTGCTCTATCACTGAGCTACACCATGACCCCATTTGAAAAATTTTTTTATTTGCAGACAGTGTCTCATTAAGTTGCTCAGGTTGCCTCTGGCCTTGAACTCACAAACCGCCTCAGCCTCCCAAGTCACGGGGATTAAAGCCATACTCACAGCACTTGGCTTCTCTTTGCTTTTCTTGGTCTCCTACATCTTGGCAGGCTTGTTGATCACATGGTTTTTGAAAACTGATTTGAGTTCTTTTCTGCTTTCTCTGCCTCCCATCATTTCCTGACTCCCTTTTTTTGGAAGCCACACTAACTGTGTCATAGCTACTGTCCAAAACAGTATGGCAGGTCCTTTAAAAAGCATTGGTAAAAGGCAGAGTTCTGTGTAAAACTCAAATCTACACTGTACTGTGTTGCTAAGCTATGGTGTTCAGTAGGTTAGGTGTACTAAGTGCATTTGCAACTTAGAATATTTACAGTTTACAATGGGTTTAGATGAATGAAACCCTACCATAACTTGAGGAGGTTCTGTACATGAACACTCATTTATGTTGGTATGCATCCAGGAGAGTGATGGGTCAGGGAGTAAATGTGTGTTTTATTTTAGCAATACTGCCAAACAGTTTTCCAAAGTAGTTATTATAATAAGTACTTCTATCAGTCATGGGTGAAAGTCCTAGTTGCTCTGCGTCCTCACCAATACCCCATATTGTCAATCCTTTTGGTTTTTAGCATGTCTCACCAACAGAGGTTGTGTACCTTTGAATTGAAACTAATTATCATTTTCTTCTCTTTACAAGATAACAGACATCCATCTAGAACATACACATAGGCAAAAAAGGAGTTAAAAATATCCATCATCTCATGTCAACTGTTATAACATTTGATATATGTGTACATTTATGTAATATCTGTATTCTTATCAGTGTGTATATTGACAAAAATTGCATCATAGTACAATATTTTTCTAACAATTTACTATGGCTTTATTTCCATGTCTATGAATATTCATCTATACCACAGTTTTTAAAAGTGGAATAATGTTCCACTGTATGGACGTGCCACAGTTTAATCAGTTCCCTTGGTCTGAAGCTATTGCCGATTCTCCACTATTATAAACAATGTTATAATGAGCACCTTGCCATTAAATCTTTGCTAATGTCCTTAAAATTTTCCAACAGTAGCATTGCTTGTTAAAAGGCTGGCTTGCGTGCTTTGAAGGCTGCCAAACTGTCCTCGCTGGGCAGCTCCCTCCCCTGCCCTTGAAGCAAGGCAAGGCTACTCCTTTCTGGATCTGAAGTGCATGAGGCTCTGTCTCCCTGGAACTGCCAGGCCATCTGTAACGCAGAACATCAGGCACTGGTGCTTCCTTAGGGCAGAGGGGTGGCTGTCAGGCTTCCCAAAGAGGAAATACTGAATTAAAGAAAGGAAATGTGGATCTGTGAGCACACAGGTGCTGCCCAGGTGAGTCAGAGAGACTCATGGGGTCTCTCAGTTCAGGTCTATCAAAAGGGATCAGGAAATAACTGAGCATCAAACCTTGGCTGCTATTAATTCCAACAATCCATATGATTAACAGCTCCCATTAGTCTCCATCCTTTTATGTGGGAAGTTTCGATGTGTGAGGAGGAGAAGAAATGTCCAGAAATAGATGGAAGGACCCTAACTCTCTCCTTTTAACGGGACTTAAGCTCTCTCTATATAGAGGGAGTATAGCTAGAAGCCAATGGAACAATTCAAGATGGACTTTCCAGGACTTCGGGTAAAGCAGAGCTGCTTAAGAGCACAGCTTGGAAGGAGCCAATCCAGTCTTACCCCTGCAGGCACCAGGAGGGCCACTGGCCTTTTGTGATAGTTGAAGCAGAGACAGTTCTCTTCCAAGGGAACTTAGGGAGACAGGCGTGAAGAGGTGGGACTAAAGATCAGAAAACAGCTAGAGGCCAGCTGGTGATCACAAGGGTAGGCTGGTTTTGTGGGCCCTGGTGAGGGGACTCTCCCAGATAGAAATAGGGCACTCTCAGGAGGGCAGAGGGTCCACTGTAGCCTAGCAGGGGCTGTGGAGTCACATGGACCAGCATATGAACCTTTGAGGGGCAAACCACATCTAACATAAAGCAGGCTGTGTCTTCTTTTACCTTGTGGATGAGAATAACACTCTAGGAGAGAGTGATGATGGAAATACCACATACATGCACTGCCCAATATAGTAACCACTAGCCACATGTGACTATTAGACACTTGAAGTAGGGCTAGTGCAACTGAGGAATTGAATCTTCTATTTATTTTTAAACTTGGTATCTTGCAGGAAAAAAAGAAAAAAGCTAGACATGGTGGTACACACCAACAACTTGAGAGGCTGAGGCAAGAGGACTGAGAGTTTAAGGTCAGCCTGGGCTACATAATGAAACTCTGTCTTAAAAATTTAAAAAGGGCTGGAGAAAACTTGGCACACTCACCTGTAATCCCAGTGACTCAGGAGGCTGGAGAGGGAGGATCTGAGTTGTATAACAGGCAGTTTGCACAATTTAGCGAGACCCTGTCTCAAACTTAAAAATAAATAAGAGATTAGAAGCGTGGCTTAATGGTGGAGTGCTTGCACAGCATGCACAAGGCCCTGGGCCCTCTAGTATTAGGGGGGAAAAAAAGCATCCTTTGAGCCAGGCATGGTGGTGCACACCTATAATCCCAGCACCTAGGTGGCTAAGGCAGGAGGAGCACCTTGAATTTGAGGGCAGCCTGGGCTACACAGTGAGATCTTGTCTCAAAATAAAATAAAATAAGATAAACATCTCCAGCCCTGGCACAAGTGTTGGGGAGTGTTTTGTTCTGTTGTACATAGGGTCACTATGAGTCAGACCTGACTTGATGGCACCTAACAACAATGACAACAGCAACAACATGAGAATTCATATATCGGATTCTGTGAACATGTTTTTAATTTTCTTGGGTTCCTAAGGAGAGGAATTGCTGGGTCTCAGTGGTAGAGTGTTTGCCTAGAATGCTATGGGCCCCAGGTTCGATCCCCTGCCCTACAATAAACAAATGATTGAATGAATACTTTGGAAGAGAAAAACAAGTCAAAAAGCAAATGAAAGCTGGGGAGAAATATTTGCAACCTGTGAGACAGACAAGAATTAAACCCTTAAAAAGCCCTTATGATTTCATCAAGAAAGCAGAAAGAGAGGCGGAGGAGGAAGAGCAGAAGGAAGAAAACAAAGGAAGAGAAGGGGGAGGAAGAAGAAAAAAGACTCCGGAACATGTCCCAGCAGCGTACCTTTCCTGGGTAACCAGGTTGTTATTGTGCAGGCAGAGGGGTGCATCTGCAGTGTCTCCATCCTGCCCACAGAACATCACACAATGTCAGCATTCAGCCTGAGCCTGTGGATTTCAGTTTTTGAGCCCACTTCCAAAAATATCTGCACATCTCTTCATCACTCACCCTCATGTACTGTCCTCTGTCGCTCAGAGCATCTCATTACGATGCTTCCAGTGCAGGCTGTGACTCAGGGGGATTATGGCGGCAGCAATGCTGATTTCAGCAAGAAGCCCTCCCTGAGGCATCGACAGCGTTACTGCAATGCCCAAAGAGGGAATCAAAACTGGAAAGTCTTTGCATTCATTCTGCACCTCATTCTTAGGCCTTCACAATATACCTGGAGCTATGTTTTTCTGTGATTCTGTGCTCATGAGGGAGAAGAAAGGGCATCCAGCTAGGATTCCTGAATTTAGAGCTAGCTCAGCCACTTTGCAACCACATGACCAGACAGGTCCCTTGCAAATCTGGGGCCCAATTTCTCCCTCCACAAAATAAGTGGGAGAACTAGGTGGTCTCCATGGGCTCCTCCAGCTCTGACATCCAAGGATTCAGCTCATTTCCTCTTTTTAATGTGTGAACTGGAATACCTAGTGTAATCCTATTTGAAAAGTGTTTTGAAGCCCCTGAAGGGCCCTTTTTGGATTTTGGGACCCATGGAGAATGAAGATGATGCTTATAATTACTAAAGCTCTCCCTGTGTTTCCTAAAAGAGATTCGGCTCTGCTCTTTTGGAAAAAGTACAATTGCACACAGCAAAATGGCACAGGAAGCAGTAATGAGGTTACGGGATGGGTCTGCCTGGGCTCCCGGCTTGCTGTGGTTCGTGCATGCTGCCCTATAATTTGAAAAGTTCCAATCATGCTTGGTCTCCCCCTCTTTCCCCAGGAGGCTGTTCAGAATAGGGCTGGCTCTAGACACAGAGGAAGCTAAGGGGTTAATTTCAGGTCCTTGTTGTCCTGTAATATCTCTCTACCTGCCTGCCATGGAATCTGAAGTGCCTAACACTGGTGCTTCTCCTTTGAATTAAGGCCTTTGGCAGCAATTATTTTTGGTTGCTCAGCATGTGCCTCCTCCTACACGCTTCCACACATCTATCCCCTGCTCCTGATCTGGTCACAGATATGGTCATGGGAGTAGGGTGCGGGGCAAGCATTAGACTTCAATTTCCTGGACACCTGCTTGGTCCAGGGGTGGCTATGGCATACAGAGCTGGGAGAGAGATGGCCCTGTCCCTGCACTTACTAAGCTGGGATGGAGTAAGTTTGAGGCTTCCATCAGACATCATTCTTACACATGGAAAGAAGCTGACCATGGAATTAGGCCAAGCAGAGGCAAGAGAGATGAGAGAGAGTGACTGGTTCTCTCTGAAATCCTGGCTCCTATGCGCCTCTTCCCCACTTAGAGCCTATAAGCTACCACACTATCTTCCCAGTGACATAATTAAGTAAATCTCTTTTTTTGCTTTAGACATTTGAATTTGGAAGTATCCTGATTTATGGATTATTGTGTCTCTAGGAAGCTGTCCTTAAATTGTGACTGTGTTATCCAGAAAGAATGGCACATGGAACCAGTAATGTGAAGTAGGTTTTCACATAAGCTGTGAATGGTATGTGAATAGATAAGTTCTTTGTTGTTGTTGTTTTTTGAGACAGGGTCTTGCTATGTCACCCAAGCTGGCCTGGAGCTCACTATGTAGTCCAGGTTAGAACTGAACTCACAATCTTCCTGCTTCAGCCTCCCAAGCGCCGGGATTATGGGCATGGCACCCTCATGCCTGGCCTTAAAGAACAGATAAGTGCTAACAAGGATGATAAAATAAGGCTGTTGCTAGAGAAGGGAGAAGGCAGCCCACTCCTAAAAATGAATCCGCCATTGAAAACCCTATAAACAGCATGGAAGCACTGACGATAGTGTTTCGCCTGTTGTGTAGGGTCGCTATGAGTCAGATACCGACTTGACAGCGTCTAACAGCAACAGCATTGCTGGAGAAGGGTGGAACTCTTGTTTAAGGCTGGCAGAAATGTAAAATGGTGCAATCATTATGGAAAACAGTCTGGCAGTTCCTCAAAAATTATACACATGACACTATCTGACCCAGCGATTCCTCTCCTTAGGAACCCAAGAAAATTAAAAACGTGTTCACAGAATCCGATATATGAATTCTTATGTTGTTGTTGCTGTTGTCGTTGTTGTTAGGTGCCGTCAAGTCAGGTCTGACTTATAGCGACCCTATGTACAACAGAACAAAACACTCCCCAACACTTGTGCCAGGCACAAGATCTTTTTTGTTTAAGCCTCTTGTTGCAGACACTGTTGATCCATCTAGTTGAGATTCTTCCTTTTTTTCATTGACCTGCCACTCTCCCAAACTTGATGTCCTTTTCCAGTGATATGTCCCTCCTGGGAATGTCCAAAATACATTAGGCACAGTCTCGCCAGCTTTGTTTCTAAAGAACATTCTGGTTGCACTTCTTCTAGGACAGATCTGTTGGTTCTTTTGGCAGTCCATGGTATATTCATCTCCAGCACCATAATTCAAAAGTATCAATTCTTCTCTCCTGCCTCCCTTATTCAATGTTCAGTTTTCACAATCATATAATGTAACTGAAAATACCAAGGCATGAGTCAGGCACACCTTAACCTTCAACGTAATATCTTTACTTTTCAACACATTAAAGAGGTCTTTTGCAACAGCTTTTCCCAATGCAATGTGTCTTTTGATTTCTTGACTGCTGCTTCCATGTGTGTTGATTGTAGAACCAGGTAAAGAAAAATCTTGGGCAACCTCCATTTATCACGAAGTTGCTTACTGACCCAGTTGTAAGGATTTTTGGGTTTTGATGTTGAGGCGCAATCCTACCAAAGGCTGTGCTCTTGGATCTTCATCAGTAAATCCTTCAAATCCTCTTCAATTTCAGCAAAGTTAACATTAGTCATGTTGTTGTTAGGTGCCATCAAGTTGGGTCTGACTCATAGTGACTATGTACAACAGATGAAACACTCCCCCGTCCTGTGCCATGCTTAGCACTATGTCATTGCTTCTCAGCTATTCATAGAGTTTTCAAGGCTGATTGTTTTTTGAAAGTAGCTTACCAGGTCCTTCTCCCAAGCCTACAGCATCTGGTGTTCCCAGTCAATCTCCCATCCAAGTACTAACTAAGCTCAACCCAGCTTAACTTCTGAGATCTGACAGGATCAGATGCCAGGGTGGTATGGCTACAGGCAAACATTATTTATAATAACCCCAAATGGAAATAACCTCTCAAGCTTTAAATATAAAGTGTCTTCCAAAGGTCATGTGCTTTAATGTTGGGTCCTTCCACTGTCCTGGAGGGTTGTAGAACTTTGGGAGGGCCGGGTGTGGTGGCACACACCTATAATCCCAGCGGCTTGGGAGGCGGAGGCAGGAGGATCGAAAGTTCGAGACCAGAGGCAGTCTGCATAATTTAGTGAGACCCTGTCTCAAAAACAACAAACAAACAAAACGGGCTGGGGGTGCAGCGCAGTGGTCTAGCACTTGTAGAGCATGCAAGTGTGAAGCCCTGGGTTCAACCCCCAGTACCGGGAAAAAAAAAAAAAAGAACTTTGGGAGGGAGGTCTAGTTTAGTAAAAGTAGTTCCCCAGGGGTGGGCTTTTGGAGGTTTTTACCATGGACCCACAGCCCTGGTATCTCTCTGTTCCTGGTCCACCATGCCATGTTATCTACAACAGGTCCTGCCACTGCGACCACCATGTGCCCTGCTACCATTATGGACTGATTTTCTGAGTTCTTAATAAACCTCTTCCCCTATAAATTTGTTTTGGTTGATTTTACTGCTATAGTGATGACAGCTGACTAATATATAACCCAGTTATCCAATACCTGATGAATGAATAAACAACATATGGTATATCAATAAAATGGAATATTATTCATCAATAAGAATGAAAAACTGATACAAGCTATAACATGGATGATCTTTGCCAGCACTAAGCAAAAGGAACCAGCACTAAGCAAAAGGAACCAAAAGCAATATATTATTCCACTTATATAAAATGTCCGTTATTGTGGGGTAAACACCTCCGGGTCTGGCCCGGACATTCGGACAGGAGGCACCGCCGTGCACACAGATATCTTAATCACAAGTCACTCAGGACACTTGGGTAAGGGGTGTGGACTCCTGCAGCCCTTGGGAATGCCTCAAGAGGAGAAGGGGAGAAAGGAAAAGCCTCGGTGCTTTTGCCTTTCGGGGACCAAAAGCAACTCTATTCATTCTCTCCCCTCTCTCTCTCCCCTCTCTCTCTGCCCCTCCTCCCCTCTCTTTCCCTCTCCCTCTCCCCTGTCCCTCTCTCTCTCTGCCCTGACAAGGGCAGAGAGAAACCCAAACTAGTATTAGCAGCCTAAATGTTAGCAGCTTTTTCTGCTGTCTTGGGGGCAGCTGTGACTCTTCTGCCTTTGGCGCTGGGACTGGAGACTGTCCTCAGCTTCTGTCCCTAGGCGCTGGGCAAAGGGACTGTCCTCAGCTTGCTTGTAGTCCTTGAGAGCACCATCTATTTGTCCTGGTCTCAGTGGTCATGAGGAGAGTTCTTCCATGTTGCTGGCCGAATCCAAAGAGAGTTCTTTCTTCCTCCTTGGTCAGATGGAGAGAGTTCCCAGCAGGAAGCTAGCAGCTAGCAGCATCACCATAAGCAGCCCATCACCACCAGCTGCCAGCCACATAGCTCTCAGTATTACCATCAGCTCTCAGCATTACCATCACCAGCTCCCTGCTACCTCACATGCGAGAGAGCTTTGTCTATATAGCCCTTGGGTAACTAACTGCCTTAACTGCCTCAAGATAACAATCAGGTGGGGGCTCAAGAGGCTAGGTACAACCAATTTAGGAGTGACATTCAAATAAAGAGTGAAATCAGATGTCACTCCTTGGAGAGATCCTTGATTACCAGTCAGGGGGCAAGATGAAGGTTGATTAACTCCCTACACATAATGGACAAATGTATAGAGACAGATCGATAGTTGCCAGGGGCTGGGGAGCAGAGAAAATAAATGGCTGCTACGAGGGTTGGATTTCCTTTGGGGGATGAAAATGTTCCAGAATTAGATAATGGAGAGGGTTGCACAATCTCTATAAGTGTTTTTTATTAATTCATTCGTTTGTTTGTTTGTTTGTTTATTTATTTATTTATTTATTGGAGACAGGGTCTCACTTTGTAGTCCAGGCTGGCCTCAAACTTGCATTCCTCCTGCCTCATACTCCTGAATTCTGGGATTACAGATGTGCACCACCAAGCCTGGTTAGTTTGTTTAATAAACATTTTTTCTTATTTATTACAGTACTGAGGGATTGAATCCAGGGCCTCAGGAACTCTAGGGCACGTGCTCTACCACTGAGCTACACCCTCAATCCTTTTTAAAAATTTTTTATTTTGAGACAGAGTCTCATTAAATTGTGCATGTTGCCTTTGGCCTTGAATCCTCATTATTCCTGTTTTATCCTCTCAGGTCACTGGGATTACGGATGTGTGCCACAGTGCTAGGCTAATTTGTTTATTTTTAAGAGATGGAGTCTGACTGTGTTGCTGAGGCTGGCTTCAAAATCTGGGCTCAAGTGAGTCTCTTCCTCAGCCTCCTAAGTAGCTGGGGCTACAAGCATGTGCCTCCACACCCAACCTTGGTCTCCCCAGCTTGTGAATCTACTAAAAACCACTGATGTGTACATTCTAAAAGAATGGATTTCTGGTATGTGAATTACATATCAATTTTTTTAAAGACACGATTGCTCTATATAAAAGTCATTCTCACTTTTATAGCATTCTGTGCAGAGTACATTTTGTGGTTTGACTGTTTTCCTGCAGACAGCCCTCTTCTATCACCCATTCCGCCCAGAGTAGGCCACCATGTGGAGAATCCTTGGGACACTGCCTAGTACGGTAGGATTGGGGACTGATTTCCCTTTCAGAGGGGCTAGACCTTTTTTTATTTGCTCAGTTATTTTGCCAGAGGACCAGCCTTATCAACTCAAGAGGACAGGCAGCAGAAAACTGAAACTAATTCATGATTTTGTTTAAATTTACTTGTCAAATGGAGAAATATTCAATTTCGTGGATACTCCCAATTCCCTGCACTGGGAGCCGACTTCCAGGAAGCAATTATGTAGAACACAATGTAATGGGTAACAGGGGGTTCTTGGTGAATTATTCATAAACTGGTAATGATTTTAACCCATTTTCAACATGACTGGCTATGGATTTTAGCTTCTGGAAAGTTTCCAAAGTCAGCAGCATGGAGATTTCCTTTATCCATGCTGATATAACCATAAACCTCCTGCTTGTCCCTGAATCACTTGACTAACTAAAACCAAAAGAGCCATGGGACCCCTTTTCCTCCCCAACACAAGGCTGAGGGGATGGCTGCCTTGCAGACTCTATCGATCTCATCCCTCACTCCTCCCTACAGCATACTAGGGGTGATGGGTGGGACATAGTGCCCACGACTCAGGAGATGCACAGTATGTATTTGGTTTTGATTGTTGCATGAATGAAAGAATCCATGAACAAATGGGTGACTGGTATAAAGAATAAGCTATTTTTAGTAAGGAAGAGTTGAGCTAAGTAGTTTTGCTACTTCCTAGCTGGAAGACTTGAGCAAGTGTCTGGCCTCGAGTTGCTTTATAAAATGAAGATGATAATATTGCCTTGCGGGGTTATTGGGAAAATTTAAGAACATAGTTAAGTGCTCAGGAAGCAGTAGCTTTTCGTAAGGTCTTCCTTTCGGGTAGCAGCCATGTACCTTCCCCAAACATGATTAACTATGAGAGAGCCAGCCAAAGCTCTCTTGGGAGCTAAAGGTTCCCAAATCTGGCCTTGCAGCAGAAGTCCCCGGGAGGTTTCTTTAAAGACACAAATTTCCAGGTTTTACCTCCAGGGATTCTGACTCAGTACAAATTCAGGAGCATGGGGCCAGAGAATGTATTTCTTTATTTTGTTTTGTAAGTTAAACTAAAATGTATAAACCATGAAATGCACAAATCTTCAGAGCACATGGGTTTTGAAAAATATATGTTCTTGTGTATCTACCATGCTCATCAGGAGAGAGAACATTTATTTCCATGGCCCCTGAGCATTTCCCCTTCCCAGCAATCCCTATCTTATATAGACAGCCATGATTCCAATCTCCATCACCATAGAATGTTTTTTCTTGGTCTTGAATGTTGTGTAATGGAATCATACAATGTGCACTTTTTGTCAGGTTTCTTTAGATTCTTGTGCTGTTTTTGGAATTCATCCATGTTGTTGCATGTATCATTCACTAGTTCACTCTTTTTTATTGCTAAGTAGTATTCCACATATGACTATACCTCAAAATGTTACCTATATGAGCATCTTAGTATTGTTTTTGGCTATTATGAAGAAACCTGCTATAAATATGTTTTTCATGAACAAATGCTTAGGAATGAATTGCTGGGCAATAGCATTGTTGTTGTTGTTGTTGGTATCATCATTGTTAGGTGCCATTGAGTTGGGTCTAATTCATAATGATCTTATATACAACAGAACAAAGCTCTCCCCAGCACTGTGCCATGCCCAGCACTATGTCAGTGCTTCTGTGCTACTCATTGGGTTTTCCATAGCTGATTGTTTCAGGAATGGGCTACCAGATCCTTCTCCCATTTTTGTGGTGCTGGAGATGAAAAACTAAGGCCTCAGATCGTGCAGAGCAAGCACTCTACCAACTGTATTAAACTGCAGCCTAAGGGTATATCAATGTATTTTATTTTATTTTGAGATGAGATCTCACTGTGTTTCCCAGGCTTGTATCCAAATGCTTGGGCTCAAGTGATCCAACCCTCTCAGCCTCCTGAATAGCTGGGACTACAGGTGTGAGCCACCACACCCAGCTCTTATTGAGTTCATTTTTAACATCCTTCAAATGATCCTGATGATCAAGCAGATTTGGGGATTCCTCTGAAGTAATGAATAATCAACCTTGATGATTCCACTGATGACTTGCTTGGTGCTTGGTTCACTGTGCAGTCGCCAGAGAAAAGGGCTTTCACTGGAAAAATTCCCTCTGCCTGTTCCATCCCCGGCTAAAGAATCCAACTTTCCTCTCTTGGTTGCCAATTTCTTACCATACAAGAGAATTTCCAGCCAGGGATCCCCACGTGTGTCTTGGATTGTGTCATCCACATAGGTCCATGAATCAGTGAGGGTGAAGGGAACCTGAGGAAGGAACTGTGCTGAGAAAGACTTGCTCTGCCCTTAGGGTTGCTTGCATAGAGTGAAGAGGTCAACCCTCTAGTCACTGGGCAGGGTACAGTAGGGACTGATCCTTTTGCACTGGGCCACAGCAATGCCATCATCACCATATACAGGCCTGGGGTGGTTTGGGTTGGAGGCCTTATGCAGACCATATGGAAGCACTGCGTGATATTCTAGAGGGAAGATCAGTGGGAAGAACCCACTTCAGGCTCAGGAGATGAGAATTGGAGTCAGGTTCTGCAATTATGATGAGACAGGAAGAAGAAAAAGCTGTCAAAACACAATCATTTTGCCCCAAGGGTCATGCTGCCTGTTGACTCTGGTTGTATGCATATCTTTTCCTTTCTGAAATTGCTTTTCCATTTTGTTAGTATTAGAATTCACAGTAGGAGCAAAGATGAAGTCATGCTCTAAGCCAGCATTTCCGAAAGCGTAGATTTGTGTGCCTTGTACTCAGCAGGGTTTCAATCAACTGGTATATCTCTGTAGCAAAGAAAAAAAAAAAAAATCAAAGGAAACTTATGGGGAAGAGATGTTTATTAGGGGCTGACTGTTTCAGTTCATAATAGCAGCAGGCAGGCATAAGGGTGCTGACAACATGGCCTATGGTAGATGACCTCACCTCAGGGCAGAGCAGGAGGCAGAGAGCAACCAGGGTCATGCGTCCAGGTAAAAACCTCCAAAGGCCCACTCCCAGTGACTCACTTCACAAAGCTAGATCCCACCTCCCAAAGTTTCCACAATCAGTACCACCAGCTAGGACCTTATAGATTCAAACCATGACAGGGGTTATGCAGATGAATATAATTAAAATATGTATGTGTTTTAGTGAATAGTAGAAAAATAAAACTACACATAAGATATGTCCTGGATATGTTGTTTAGCCTGAAGCCAAATTAAAAATCTGTTTTCAGAAAATAGTAAGTATATACTAGTACAGATGCTAAAGGTAACAAGGATTTAAAATATTTACTGATGAAGATCAAAGAACATAGCCTTCTGTATGGATTGTGCCTCAACATCAAGAAAACAAAAGTCCCTACAACTGGGTCAGTAAGCAACTTCATGATAAACAGAAAAGATTGAGGTTGTCCATGAGTTTGCTTTACTTGGTTCTACAATCATTACCCATGAAAGCAACAGTCAAGAAATCAAAAGATGCATTGCATTGGGAAAAGCTATTGCAAAACGCTTCTTTCAAGTATTGAAAGATGTCCCATTGAAGATGAAGGTGCGCCTGACTCGTGCCATAGTATTTTCAATTGCGTCATATGCTTTTGAAAGCTGGACAGTGAATAAGGGAGACAGGAGAAGAACTGATGCTCTTGAATTATGGTGCTAGTGATGAATATAGATATACCATGGACTGTTAAAAGAACCAACAGATCCATCCTAGAAGAAGTGCAATCAGAATACCTCTTGGAAGCAAAGACGATTGGACTACATCTTACATATTTTGGACATGTAGTCAGGAAGGACCAATCCCTGGAGAAGGACATCATGTTTTGGAGAGTGGCAGGTCAACAAAAAAAGGAAGACCCTCAACTAGATGGATTAGCACAGTGACTACAACAATAGGCTTAAACATAAAAAAGATCATGTGCCTGGCACAGTGTCGAGGAGTGTTTCATTTTGTTGTACACAGGGTCACTATGGGTGGGACCCAACTCGGTGGCACCTAACAACAGCAACAACAAGTACAAGTGATATGCAGGAGTAACAAAAAATATGAAGGGGGTTTGGGGGGTGTAGCTCAGTGGTAGAGCATTTGTGTAGCATGGGAGAGGCCTTGGGTTCAATTCCCATCACTCCCCCAAAAACTGTATGAAAGTGAATGAATGACTGATATTTTAGAAAACCACCATAGTCAAATGATGCATTTAACAGATGAGTAAATTGAGGCTCTGAGATGCAAGTGATTTGCTCAAAGTCAGACTTCATCAGATCTAAGATCCCCAAATCTACCTAGTTCTTGGTCCAGGGTTCATTCCAGTTTGTTTCTTCACTCTTATAAAAGGGGAAGAGATCTCAACAAGTACACAGCCTAGTCCCAAGTCAAAGTCAAATGCACTTTTTTGTAGCAACAGCCTACACTCCAGACTAAACTACAGTGTCAGAAGGAGTCCATCAGTAGATTGGCCTCCAGGAAATCTCATTTAATAAGAAGATCAGGGCTGGGGATGTGGTTCAGTGGTAAATTGTTTGCCTAGCATGCGTAAGGCCCTGGAATCAATCCCCAGCATAATAATGATGATGAAAATAGTAATAACGAGGAGGAGGAAAGAGGAGAGGAAGGGGGAACAGGATTGTACTGCAGTAGTGATGATGATAATAATAATAATAATAATAATAATAATAATGAGGAGGAGGAGGTAGAAGAGAAGCAGGAGGAAGAGGAAGAATGGTTACAGGATTTCTAAGGAGTAAACACCAAGATCTTGGTAATTCTCTTCACAAGACTCAGAGAGAGAAGAGGATAGAAGCAGAATCTCATCTTGTTCCCCCACTGCTGCTTCCCTTCCCTCCAGAAGATCCCAAGAGGCCTCTCGGACACAGCTCTAGACCCAGGCATGAATGCTCACATGGGCCATCTAAGCCTGTGCAGGCCTTTCAAGGCCAAAAAGAGGCCATGATTGTGCATTGAAATTTCTTCAGGCAGGTAGAAGCATAGAAGGGCACAGCTTCTACGATGATTGTCATCTTGAGTCTTTACAAATCCACCAGGGAGATTTAGAGGAGGCAACCCTGTTAGAATTTTAGCATTTGCTGGTCCCCACAGCATGGAGGGGCTGGGATTTAGCTCAGTTGGTAGAGCGCTGCACTGCAGTCTCTGAGGTCCCGAGTTCAATTCCCAGCACCACAAAAATGGGAGAAGGACCTGGCAATCCACTCCCAAGGCAATCCCGAAACAGTCAGCCACTGAAAACCCTATGAGAGTCACTATGAGTCAGATACTGACTCAACGGCACCTAACAACAACAACAGCACGGAGAGTGAAAAGGGAAGGCATTGGAAATGCAAACATGGACTTGAACTTCTTCAGTTGGAAAGTATAACTGACAGAGGGCGTTATGCCCCCCATGCTCCATGTTACTCTTTCTCTTCCCTGAGTGGCAGGCCTCTCCTGCTGAGGGGTTCCCAGTTTCCATAGTCTGGGAACTGTTCATTCTTATTGTGGTATTACTATCCCAATGTTAGGATAGTATGGATTTTTTTTTTCCTTTGCAGTGCTTGGGATTGAACCTAGGGTGTCACACATGTTACACCGCTGAGCTGCACCCTTTGCCCCAGGCTAGTGTGTACTTGCGGAACCCTTCCTTCAAAGGGAAGTCTGAGAGATCTGGGTCCATGGCCACAGTCTCACCCCAAAGGAGATATATATTCATGCTATTATGTATATACCACATATAAGTTTTCCTAATCAACCTTGCCTGCAGCCATAGCCCTGTGGCATCCGATCCCATCAGATCTCGGAAGCTAAGCAGGGTTGGGCCTGGTTAGTACCTGGATGGGAGACCGCCTGGGAACACCAGAAGCTGTAGGCTTGGGAGAAGGACCTGGAAACCCCCTCCCAAAAAGCAATCTGCCATTGAAAACCCTATGAACAGCAGAGAAGCACTGACAATAGTGTTTCCCCTGTTGAACAGAGGGTCGCTATGAGTTGGATACCGACTTGACGGCACCTAACAACAACAACAACAACAACAATCAACCTTATAAGAGCTCAGCATTAAGTGATACAGCACCTAATCCTGGGATCAAATCAGAGTGTATGGATGAACCACACCCACCCCATGGGTCCTTGCACAGGTCTTTGGGAACAGGACCTCTAAAAATATGATAGGAAAAGAATTACAGTTCCAAAGCTTCTCTGGTCCTTTGTAGGCTCAGAATGAAGAGTGTTCTATTTAGCAAAGCACCTTACCGTGTTTTTAGGCTATGCCAACATAGGCTCAGGAACTTGATTGGGGTGGAGGCTGAAAGCTGAATATGAAAGCTGCATTAGAAAGTAACAGAGCATTTGGGGGATGAGTGCTGGGAGTTCTGTGGAAGTCAAGGAGGAAACAAGAAAATACCCTTGGTCTAAGTGCTAATGATAGAAGCCAGTGAGAAAATGGTTCTATGGGTTGAGTATAATTAAATTGGTCTTGTGATCTATGTGTCACCCACTGACCTTCAGAAAATGTGCTGTGGTGAGTTGGGGTCATGCATGGAGTAGATGACTCTACCTGGAGATAACACCTGAGCAGAGGCACCTCCAGTTCAGAGGGTGACATTCAGAGTTGGGCCTGAGCTGGGTCACAGGCCACAAAGTTGCCTCTCAGGAACAGAAAGGAGATCATAAAAAGAAGAAAGCAGGAGTGGGGGCGGGGAGTGTGATGAGGGAACAGAAGGCACACTCTAGGGTGGGTCTCACTTGGTAAGGTGTTCAGGACCTTGGGACTGTTGACCTTCCCCACCCACAGAGAGCTAACCACAGCAAGGGAGCCTCCTTGTCTAGACTCTGCAATCTCAGCCTTGGCTTTAGCTGATTATCCGGTGACCGGAACCTCTGACCTGGGCCCGAGAGTCTCATCCCTTGAAGTTTTGGTCTTGGAATCAGAGAGTTCTTGAGGTCAGGCCATTTCCTGTGAATGAAAAGTAGATGTCACAGGATCCACCAGCACCCACACCTCTGTCTTGGGGAAAAGCCACTACAAAGAGAGGAGAGGAAGCTGGTGTCTAGAGAGAGGGAATCAGAGAGAAGAGACAGACCAGGCCCTAGTGAGTTTCAGTCTTCATACCCCAGCTGCATTACCGTCTAGAGCTCTTCTCCCCTGATCTGGCTGAACTTTGGTCTCCTGCACTTGTGTCTAAACATGACCAGTGGACACCAAGGACCTTGCCCGCTTTGTTGGGTGTGCCCTGCTGGCTGGAATGGGGGAGCTTAAGTGAAGTTGAGGGCAAACATCAGTCCTAGGATTGGAGCTCCCCAGCTCCTTTGTCTCCTCTTACCATAATACAAAATTATATTTGCTTATTTTCTTTCCTGTGTACTTGTTTACTTCCATGGGTCCTTCACCAACAGGGAAATGTAAAGTTCCACTCTGGCTTACAATTGCTGCAGAAACATCTCAGTGCTGGACGCTGAGTGCAGGACATGTGAAGCCTGTGTGTCTGAGCTGTCTGCCCAGTGGGGCGTGTGGATGTGCTGAATGCAAGGCTGGAGACATAATCAGTGCTTCATAAACCACAGATAAAGAGCCAGGGGCCTGGTGTCACAAATGGGCTGTTGGGAGGAGAAGTTCAGTGCAGATCACAAAGGCTTCAGAAAGGACCAGGGAACTGAGAGGCAGCTGTAATTAGAAAGCCTGGGCATTGAAAGCTGCCTGGAGGTCAGAGGGGCTGGGCTAGCAGGCTGGGGAGGGTGGGCAGGAAATGGGCACAGAGGTCCTGCAGTTCAGGGCTGACATAATTGGACAGAGATCAGCAGCCAGTTGCCATGGTGATAGCCAATCTAAGGGGCCCACTCATGTGGCGAGGAGTCAAGGTTTCTAAGGAAGGGGCTAAAAATGCTGCCTTTGTTCCCACTTGGAGCGGGTTGCCATCAGATCCCTGTGGGGGTGATGCAGCATGGGGCCAGAGCCAACAACTGCTGGCCACTGTGGCTGAGAGGGAGCCACGTGAGGGCCCAGGGACCCACTGGAGCTGCAGATGGGGGAGCTAAAGATGTCATTCCATGTAGCTATTTGTGCCTCGCCATGTAGAGCAGTGGCCAGTGGCTTAGGTTTTAGAGCCTGATTGTCCGGGATTCAGATCTCAGCTGGGCCTCTTAACAGCCTTGTGACCTGAGGGATGATGGAACCTCAGTTTCCTTACATGGAAGGAGGTATTACTAATACCTGTTTTGTAGGGTGGTTGTAAGAATTGAGAGAAATAATGCATGTCACACATTTACTTAGCATGTGGTAGATACTGTTGTTATTATTGTGACAAACAGAAGCTCCCCCAAATGGCTCTTGGGTTCTGGGGAGTAAAAGCCAGATTTTGCTTCCTTTAGGGAATTCAAAAGACCATCCACAGAGACTCAAGAACTCCAAGAGGTTAGACTAAGAAGGTTAGTACTAACAAAGTGGTATTTAGAAAGAAAATATTCTCAAGGCAGTCTTGAGAACTGTGAGTGATCAGACTCCTTCTTTGTTCTTCTGTCCTACTTGTGGTCCTGGATAGTACAAAGAGATGAGGCCGTTCCTTCCCCCTCCCTCCACAGCTGGAGAGGGAAAACAGAGAAGACCTGAAAGCAATGCTCCTTTGGAATTTCAAGGGTCGAAGTGAGATGAGGGTGGAGAGGCAAAGGAGGGCACTTTGCATAGCTACCAGGACACACCAGAGGCAGACAGAGCAAGGGCACAGCTGTGGGCTGGCCACCCCTCCCTCCCCAACTAGAAATACCAGGAGATGCAGACATCCCTATTTGGACTCTGGTGCAGTCCTCTGTTGCTATGGCAACTCGGTGGGCTCTCTGTCCAGGGAAGAAGGCAGTGGCTTGGTGGAAATCAGCATTGGAGGCAACAGCTCTGCCCTTTTGCGGCACCTGTTAAGGCATTTCTGATGGGTTTGTGTGGGGAGTAGTCTTCCCCTCGCCATCTCAGAAGGCCATGCAGGTAGGAGGCCACTGGCTCTTCAGAGCCTTCACTCCCAGCTTACATCTACACCGGCCTCCCAGCAAGGAACCAGACTGCTGTACAGAGAGGCAGCTCCTTCGACATTCCTACCTTAGATCTCTGCCTTTCTTCAGACCACACATTCACCTGTGGGGTTGCTCCTCATTTTCCTCATTGACCCAATCATTCATTTGTTCATTCATTTAATGAGCGTATACTGTACAAGGAGCTGGGCCAGATCAGTGAACAAGAGAGATAAGGAGAGTCGGGCGTGGTGGCGCATGCCTGTAATCCCAGCAGTTTGGGAGGCGGAGACAGGAGGATTGCAAGTTCAAGACCAGAGGAAGTCTGGTCTTCCAGACTTAGCGAGACCCTGTCTCAAAACATAAAAAAAGGGCTGGGGGTGTAGCTCAGTGGTCCAGCACTTGGAGAGCATGCAAGTGCAAGGCCCTGGGTTCAACCCCCGGTACCACCCACACACACACACACAAAAAAAAAAAAAAACAAAAAAACGAGAGACAAGCCTCCTTCTTTCACAGACCTTGAGGTTTTGTGTAGGAGATGATAGTAAATAAATACAAAAGTGGAGTGGGAGATGGAGGAGAATACACGGGACTGAGTGACCCAGAGAGGCTGGAGGGAGCAGGTCTTTATGAAGCTAGAAAGAGCTGCAGGGGTGGAGAAGAGAAAAGAACAGGCTAGAACAGTGCATCTGCGAGGTGGTGTTTAGAGGAGGGGAAGGGGGGCAGGCTGAGCTGGAGAAGCAGGGCTGGGATTGAGAAAGGTTGGGCAGCCTCGCCATGCAGTCTGGTTTTGCTCTGAAGGGGACAGGAAGCACTGGCAGCTTTTAAGCAGAAGAGAAAAGTGATTCGATTTACCTATCTATCTATCTATCTATCTATCTATCTATCTATTTATTTAGTGGTGCCTGGCATTGAACCCAGAGCCCCGGAGAGACAAGTGCTCTAACATTGAGCTACACCCCCAGTTCCTATTTGCATTTGAAATGCTCATTCTGCTAGCACAGTGGACTGCAGGAGGGCAAGTGTGGAAGCTGGGGATACTGTGAAGAGGAGTGCCACTGTGGCTCAGGTGAGAGCTGATGACAACCTGGCCTGGGGTAATGGAGGGAGAGAGAGAATTTGCCAGCAGACCCAGCAGGGCTTGCCAGGGCCTCAGGGGAGAGGATAAAAGGATGATTCCCAAGTGTCTGACTTGAACCTTGGTGGGTGGAGGGAGGGGAGAGCAGAGTACCACGGGAGGAGTTACTTTGCCTCTCAGCTCTGGCCTGGAAGAAACACATTCAATTTGTGCAAGAGCCTCTTCACGTTCACCAGGAAACCTCTGAGAGCTGGAGCGTTTTAAAAGCAACATTTCTAAGGAGATGGAAAGGCAGTTTCCTTACAACATGCAAATGGAGAAGAAAATTATTACTTTAAAAGCTAACTATTGGATGTCCTAAGATGGTGGCAGGGCTCTTTTAGGGCAATGATTACTCCTTTGCAAGGTAAACACCTTGATACATCATTTTCCAAGGTGAAAGGAGAGACCCTCTTGTATAGGGTATGAATCAGCTTACTGCCTGCTGGGCATTGTGCTCTATGCTTTAAATACATTCTAATTTAACCCTTGTTGCATCCTAAGAAACTGGAGTTGAGAGAGGTTAAGTAACTTGCCCAAGGTTGCACCGGCAGCAAGCCACATACCCCAGATTTAAAGAGATGAAGTTTAAGTATTCTGCAATCCTAAAACAATTAAATTGCTGTATCAAATGAAGCAACAGGAATTTGGGAGCTTTTCACTAGAGAGTAGAATAGGAAAAGATTTAGGAAGATGGCAGAGGGCTCTTGGGAGGGAGGAGGTAACTCAGCAAGTTATCACAAAGTCAGCACTTGGGAATTTCAGCCAACGGTTCCTCCAGGGTTTAGTGACCAAGGAGTTTTCCAGAAGAATGATATCTGGTATTTGTTATAATATTGCTTGTGTGAGACAGTGCTGTACCCCTCCCCTTTACCCACAAACTTCAGGAAAACCATTGGTGTTTGGAACAATAAAGAAGGGATGGAAGCTGGGCATGGTGGTGCACGTCTATAATCCCAGCATTTGGGAGGCTGAGGCAAGAGGTTTGACTTGAGTTCAAAGCCAGCCTGAGATACACGGCAAGACTCTGTCAAAAAAAAAAAAAAAAAAAAAAAATAGATGGTGGCAAGTGAACAAAGAGACCAACAGCAAATTCAAGAGCAGAAAGTGGGGACAGGATGTGAGCAGAACACAGAAATCTGGGGGAGGAGCAGGCCTTGTCTAGATTATGACATGAGGAAAGAAGCCCTTTATCTGGATATTAAAGAAAAGGGTAGTGCTGGAAACCTGGAGGATTTGAGGAAATCAGGTCACTCCTGGTTTTTATTATATCACAAACCAAGAAGCAAACTGTCTCACATGAGGCTCAGTGGGCTGAAGACTTCTGAGTCAGTGCAATTGACCATCAGCAGTTTGCTTAAAGAGCCTGGCAGTCTGCAGTAAAGCAAATACTCATTTTTGTGCAGCGACTCTCAGTCCCAAGTCTAGTCTCTGCAATGTTTCCAGTTGGCTTTGTTAAAGCAGACAGGGAGGGCCTTGGAGCTGGTTTGGAGGAGGGGCCTGCTCTCTGGACAAGTCCTCTGGGCACTTACTTCTCTGCCCCCTGACCCTTGATGAGGGTACAGATGGTGCTTTATTCATCGTTGGAGGTTTGCATTATCCTGTGGATCTGTGGGTCTCTTTTAGATCACCATACCCAAAGGCAAAATCACAGTCTTGTATAACTTACTATGTTCCTGCATAGAAGAGGCTCCATAACTGTCTTTTTGGAGAGTAATTTGGAAGTCTCTTAAAAATTTAAATATGCATATCATTTACCTCAGAAATGCCTCTTCTTTTTTCAGAAATTATTTTAGCTCTGTGTAGTTTCCACATATAGCATTGCATGTAATAGCAAAAAATTAAAAACAACCTAAAGACAATATTCATCAAGAGGAGAATTCTTAAACTATAGTACATTCATACGATAGAATAATAATGTGGTAGTTATGAAGAACTACGTAGAACTATGTACATTGAATGGAATAAGGCTAAGACAAAATGTTAAATGTAAAATCAAGTTGCTGAGTAGATAGAATGTGGTCCCATGTAAGAAAGCAGAACAAAAGCAACCTTACCCACAAAACAAGTCTCAAACCACACAAAACAATAAACTGGCTACAGTTAATGCTTCTGGGTAGAAAATAGTGAAGCTGGGCCTCAAGATAACCCATTGAGTGAAAAAGCAAGGTGGAAGCTGAGTGTGGTGGTCCACGCCTATAATTCCAGCACTTGGGAGGCTGAGGCAGCAAGATTGCAAGCAAGTTCAAGGCCAGCCTGAGGTACATAATGAAACTGTATCTCAAAAAATTAAGGGTTGTGATGTATCTCAGTGGTAGATTGCTTGCCTAGCATATGCAAGGCCCTGAGTTTGATCCCCAGCACTGCAAAATAAACAAATTAATTTTTTAAAAGTTAAAAAGTCAAGATGGGGAAAAAATGAAAAATGCTAGGCTCAGGGCATGTGAATGACATAGACCATTTCTAGAAACTACTAGCAGTGATTTAGGGGTGGCAAGGAGGACTTATACATTTGGAATTTTGGAATGTTTAGTGTTGTCAAATAATTTAAAATAAGTAACAATTTTTTCTTTTTGTTATTTTAAAAATAAGTGAACTGGGTGTGGTGGTAGAGGCCTGTAATTCCAGTGAGTTGGGAAGTGGAGGCATGAGGTTCAAGGCCAGAGGCAGCCTGTGTAGTTTAGGGAGACCCTGTCTCAATTTAAAAAATAAAAAACAAAGACAGGTGCAGTGTTTTCTCAAAATACAAAGTAAAAACTTGACTGGGGTTACTGCTCAGGGGTTGAGCACTTATAAAAAATCATGTATGAAGTCCTGGGTTCAACTCCCTAGTACCACAAAATAAAATAAAATGATTTAAAAACTTTTAAAAGGGGCTGGAGTGCAGCTCAGTGGCAAAACACTTGCAAAGTATGCCTGAGGCCCTGGGGTTAAACCCCAAGTATTGCAAAAGAAAAAAAAAAAAAAAAAAAGGAAGCTGGGCATGGCAGCATAGGCCTATAATCCCAACGTTCAGAAGGCTGAGACAGGAAGATGCTGAGTTCAAGGCCAACCTGGGCTACACAGTGAGACCCTGTCTCAAAAATAAATACATAAATAAATAAAAGTAAAATAGAGCTGGAGATGTAGCTCATTGGTAGAATGCTTGCCTAGCATGAGCAGGCCCTGGGTTTGATCCCCAGCACTGCAAAAAATAAATACACAAACAAGAAGAAAATAAAAATGAAAACTTTTTTGGGGGGAGGGTGGGTCTTACTGTGTAGCCCATGCTGGCTTGGAACTCATAATCCACCTGCCTCTGCCTCTTAAGTGCTGTAAAAACAAGTAACTTTTAAAAAATTTTAAAAAACACATTGGTTCTCCAAGGAGAAACCATCAGAAAGGGCCCTTTAAATTGTAGAGACATGATTGGCAGAAGACTCCTATGACAGGGGCCTAGGGATCACAGGTAGGATGATACTGACGCCCTGGGCTGCTGTCCTAGGTAATGATCAGTTCCTCCATTTAATGCACATTGGATTGCCCTTTCAGTGAGTTGGGAATGATCTTCATGTTCTGATGCAGCACCTCTACAGGCATCTTGCTTAGTTTCCTTTCAGAACTTATAGGATAATGGCATACTAATCTATTATTATTTTGCACTGTAGTTTATTTATACCAAAGCTTTCTCTTGTCTTCCCAGAAAACATAATATTACATACTCAGCCTCTCCAATTCCTTTGTGGATGAGCCAGGACCTAAATAAATATACACAAATAAATAAATGCACCCTACTGGGAAGCAAGGGGAGCCCATTCTAATGTCACATTCCAGTTTAAAGTTGCAAAGCACCCTCCATTGAGAGAGTGTATGTGTATGCGCACACGCGCACGCACACACAGACACACTCACTTTCATAAGTGCTCTTCCCACAGATTCTAGGGACAACGGTAAGTTCTTAAAGTGCTTTAAGTGAGGGAGTGACCCAGTAAGATTTGCATTTTTAAAAGGCCTTTCTGAGGCTAGGCATGGTGGCAACATGCCTGTACTTACTCCCAGCACTTGAAAGGCTCAGAGTAAGGCACGCAGATGACAAGTTCAAGGCTAGGCTGAGCTACATAGCCAGACTCTGTCTTTAAAAAAAAAAAAAAAATGTCTGCCTGCAGTGTGGGACCTGAAAGCAAACAGGCTAGTGACAGTAAAGGAAAGAAGAGGTGGGAGGGGGCTGTAGAAGTCTAGGCTTGATGTGATGGTGGTGATGAGCAGGGTAGTGTTGGATAATAAAAGTGCTCTGAAATTTGTAAAATGCCTGACTGTGGACTCACTGTGACCACCCTCTGCCCTATGTCAGCTCTTTGCCACTGTAGCCTGTGCTGTGGTCCAGGCAGAGATTACTGGCTGTCCTTAGGTGTAGCTGGGGAAAGCCGGGGAGAGTGTCATGCTCAGGTTGCCTCAGCTCCTGCAAGTGGCATGGAGCATCAAGGAAACTTGAGCCTGTGCTGGAGCTCTGTGATGCTCAGGAGTGCAGATGTCTAATGTATCAAGGACAAAGGAGCGTGCTAGAAATGATATGTAGGTGAAGGCAAAGTAAGGCAGAATTTCAGACAGATGGACAAGACTATGCCCTTTTCCCTTGCAATTGTTTCAACCAAATCTCAGCTCTCTTCGAAGACCTATGTCTATCCCCATGGCAAACTCTGTGGAGCTGCAGAGCTAGGGACCGGTGGCATCCTGGCCCAAGAAAGAGAGAACACACCTGGCTCCCAGTTCTTTACTTTATCAGTATCATTTGTCATGAGCCTGGGGCTTTTACTTAACTGCTTTGGACCTCTATTTCTGCATCTGTAAAATGGTGATTGTCATCCCTCTTGTGGAATTTAATATGAACAAATTATCACATCCTGTCCTCACCATGGAAAGCAATAATCTCACAAAGTAGGGATTTTTCAGGCAATGCTATTAGGGTCCTATGGTGAGTGAGGAGGAGAGTGAGTGGATGAGACTCTGAATCCTTAAATTCCCTCCTTCAGTGAGGACAGCTCCACTCTAATAGGTTGGAATTCGGGATAAGATTTCATGCAAACAAATGGTTCTGCTGATAAAATAGTTTGAAAACCACCATCACAAAGCATTTCTCACTGAGCAGTTCAGGTATCTGATCTTAACTCAGATACAGTACATAGATAAATCATTACATCCCATGGCATCGCAAACCATCACAGGTCTTTTCTGTTGAGCCTTAATAAGGCCTCAGCATTATTAGCAACATAAGACTTCTAGCAGCTTGTTCCACTTTGGGTACAAGAGATAGAACCAATTGTCTACTCTTTTGACTTCATTGTAGGTTGACCTTGAGTTTTCAGTTAAATCGAGGACAATAGCTGCTCTAAAACTTCTCTTGGATACATGAAATTCATTTGAAGCTTTTGCTTTCACAAACTTGTTTTACTAACATGTTGTTAGGTACCGTCAAGTTGGGGTCCAACTCATAGTGACCCTAAGTACAATAAAACACTACCCAACACTGTGCCATGCACATGATCTTTTTATGTCTGAGCTCATTGTTGGAGTCACTATATTTCTTCTCATTTTGAGTTGTGTCACATCAGCAAAAGGCAGTCCCAGGGGCTTTACTCCATTCCTGTCATTAAGGTAGACTCTACTTTGAGGAATTTTGAATTATGGTGCTGGAGACGTCTATTAAATATACCATGGACTGCCAAAAGAGCCAACAGATCTGTCTTAGAAGAAGTACAACCAAAGTGTTCCTTGGCAGCAAGAGTGGCCAGACTGCATCCTACATATTTCAGACATGTAGTCAGGAGAGATCAATCCCTGGAGAAGGACATCATGTTTGGGAGAGTGGCAGGTCAACCAAAAAATGGAAAACCCTCCACCAGATGGATTGGCACAGTATCTGCAACAATGGTCTTAAACATAAATAAAATCATGTGCCCGGCACAGAATCGAGAAATGTTTTGATCTGCTGTACATAGGGTTGCTATGAGTCGAACTCAACTCGACAGCACCTAAGAACAACTTTGAGGAGGCAACTCTTCCCCAGTTGTTCTTTAAATGCCCTCCAGCCTGGGGAGCTCATTTTCCAGCACTATATTTGACAGCGCTTCTCTACTATTTACAGGGTTTTCAATGACTAATTGTTTCGGGAGTGATCTGCCAGGTCTTTCTCCCTGGTCTATCTTAGTCTGGGAGCTCAGTTGAAACCTGTCCACCATGAGTGGCCCTGCTAGTATCTGAAATACTGGTGGCATAGCATTCAGCATCACAGCAACACACAAGTGCCCAAAGCACAACAAGCTGATAGACCCATGGGCATTCACTAACATATGTATTAGAAAATATTGGTTACACTTGATCAGTTACAGACTGTCCTGCATCCTAATATGCCCTGCCCTCCTCTCGTTTCATATGTGCGAATTATTCTCATCCCTTAAAGTCCCACTGGAGCACCACCTTGTTACTTCCTCCAGGAAGCTGATTTTTCTCCTCTGAATTTACATCATTTTATCTGCTTTGCTCATGATATTTAATGCCTTGTGGGTTGTTTTGGTGGTGTGTTGTTGTTGTTGTTGTTGTTGGTGGTGGTGGTGGTGGTGTTGATTTTTTGTTTTGTTTTGTTTTTACACAGGGTCTCATGTGTGCCTCAGGTTGGCATGGAACCCTTTTTTGTGGTCCACACTGGCCTTGAACTTGAGATCATCTTGCCCCAGCCTCTGAAACTCTGGGATAATGCCTTCTGTTATTTTTACTTTTATTTTTTTATAAATGCGTTATGTTTCTGAAGGGTAACAAAATATGCTAACAAATATATGCCATTTTGGCATAAGGATTATTCTGAGCCAAAGGAAATTGAGAAGGAGCAGATGTAAAAAAAAAAAAGGAAAAAGCTCTCTGCCCTCCTTTGCCTAAAAGCAGAACATAAATTTATAAAGGTTCTCCCTCCCCTCTCTACCAGGATCAGAGACAGCTCTAGACTGTTACCCTGGATAAGGTACCAGAGGAATCTACATAATAAGCCTAATTAACTAGTCCTTCTCTTCCCTTAATTCCTCTAATTTCGACCTCTGAATTCGCCAGCCTAGAAACTCAAGGTCTTTTTCCTATTTCTCGTCACTTTTCTAAAAATACATTTTTCTTTCCCTAAAATGCTCTATAATCCCAGGTTCTAGCCCCCCCACCTCAAGGTCCTCATCACCTTCTGCTCTCATGGGTATGCACAATGTATGTATTAATAAACTTCTTGTTATTTTTCTCTTGATAGTCTATCTTTTATTGGTTTGATTCAGGAACCCTTGCCATTTAACCTGGGAGGGTGGAGGGAAAAGCCATTAGCAGGCAATATGGAAGAAAAGGGAATTCTTCCTGATACTGCATCAGCCGTAATGTAGGAAGCCGTGTGCACTAAGGACATTGGAAGGACATTTTCTAATGGCCTCCACATCCTAACCCAAGCCATTGGGCCATTTTACAGAAGAAAGACCTATACTCCATATGCCCTGACCTTGAGGCTCACCTTATACTAGGTGACCAGAGCTGGGCACCCAGGATTGACATCATACAGGATATGCATTAGATTAAATAAAACTAGAGGGAACATGTGCCCACATGCTCTCTTCTCTTAAGAGGCCATGTTCATGTCTTAGATGCTTCTCTTAAACATCTTGCTTTTTTTCTCCAAATGCCCAAGCTTAAATCTAAAGTGTGTACTGTCTCTTATCCATAATTAATAACCCTCTAGCTTTGTTTCACTTTCTGGCTCATCTGGAAGTTCTTTTCTGCCACAAAGCCGAGGACCCTGAGTAGAGGTCACAAGTAAGGGTATTCCTTAGGCTAGGTGGAAAAGCTTATCACTTTTGATGTTCCCCTAGTTTCTATCTAGACAATGAAATCATGGTACCCAACACATTGTTTTTGTTTTTTTGTTTTGCAATACTAAGGATTAAACCAAGGGCCCTGCACATGCTGGGCTAGTGCTCCACCACTGGGCTGCACCCCCAGCCCTTTTTTTATTTTTTACTTTGGGACAGAGTCTCTCTAAGTTGCTCAGGCTGCCTCTGCCCTCAAACCTGTGATTCTCCTGCCTCAGCCTCCTAAACCACTGGGATTACAGGTGTGTTTACACCTCAAGAGCCCAATATATTTATATTGCTCCAAATTAGACTAGTAATCACACAGTAAATAGTGCTGAAACAATGAATAAACATAAGCAAATCTGAGTACTAGCTTAAAAGGAGATTTCATTGTGGTAAGCTACAAAACAAAGCACACTCTTTTGTCAGTGACAGTGAAAGGACACAGCCTAGTGCTGCTGCCTTACGTAGGACTAAGTCCGTGGCTCAGAAGCAGAAAAGAATTTCAGGACAAGTCAAAGTGAAACAAAATTAGGGAGTTTGTTAATTAGCCATGAGAGACAGTATATGGTTTAGATTTAAGCATGGACATTTGGTGAGTAAAAGTGATACTTAAGAAAAGAATGATCATACATGTTCAAGACATGGATGCACTTCTCAAAAGAGAGAATCACATTGGAGTAGTTTACCAATAGCTATATTTATGATTTTGTGGCCAAAGTACAAAAACTAATGAGCTGACTTGTTTATTCTATCTATTTTAAATAATTTCTTCTTTTGTAAGTGAAATTATAAGGTGGCTTTACAAAGTACATTGTTAAGGTTTAGGAATGAGAAGGAAGTGCCAGTAACACAAAAACATAGACCAAAATAGGTCAAAGGAAAAGGTTCCATTGTTTAGATAGTTTAAAAGATTAAGTCTCTCACTTATCTGTCAGTTTGCCATTCCGTGAGGGCTGACGTGTTGCTGTGATGATGAAAGCTATGTCACTGGTATTATAGATATGAGCAGGCTCACCCATGGTGGGCAGGTTTCAACTGAACTTCCAGACTAAGACTAAAGAGAAGGACATGGCTAACCCACTCCTGAAACAATTACCCAATGAAAACCCTATGAATAGCAGAGAAACACTTCCAGGTATAGTGCCAGAAAATGAGCCCCCAGTTTGGAAGGCACTCAAAAAGATGACGGGGGAAGAGTTGCCTCCTCACAGTCAACCTTAAAGACCAGAATGGAGTAAAGCCCCAGGGACACAACTTTGCTTGTTGAAACTGAAGAAGATTTGTGGCATTTACTGATGAAGATCAAGGAGCATAGCCTTCAGTGTGGATTTTGCTTCAACATCAAGAAAATAAAAGTCCTTACAGCTGGGTCAGTAAGCAACTTCATGATAAATGGAGGAAAGATTGAACTTGTCCAAGATTTTGCTTTACTTGGTTCTATGATCAACATCTGTGGAAGCAGCAGTCAAGAAATCAAAAAATGCATTGCATTGGGGAAAGCTGTTGCAAAACACCTCTTTAAAGTGTTGAAAAGTAAAGATGTCACGTGGAAGATGAAGGTGCACCTGACTCATGCATAGTATTTTCAATTGTGTCATATGCTTTTGAAACCCGGACAGTGAATAAGGGAGACAGGAGAAGAATTAATGCTTTTGAATTATGATGCTGGAGATGAATATTGCATATACCGTGGACTGCCAAAAGAACCAACAGATCCATCCTATAAGTACAATCAGAGAGCACTTTGGAAACAAGAATGGCTAGACTGAATCTTAACATATTTTGGACATGTTGGCAGGAAGGACCAATCCCTGGAGAAAGACATCGTGTTTTGGAGAGTGGCAGGTCAACAAAAAGAAGGAAGACCCTCAACTAGATAGATTGACGCAGTGACTACAACAATGGGGTTAAACGTAAAAAAGATCATGTGCCAGTATCGGGCACAGTATCGGAGAGTGTTTCATTCTGTTGTACATAGGGGTCACTATGAGTCAGACTCTACTTAATGGCACTTAACAACAACAAAAGATTAGTAATGTTTTGGTATACTTTCTATCTAAGAAACTTCTCTGTAGTAAAATGAGAGTATAAGGTGGTACAGGAACACAGTATAGGTTCACAATTAAGAAAAGAGTGCTGTTAAGATGTAAACATAGTTCATAACCTTGTTTGTGAGATTCTCAGAGAAGCACAGGAGTAGAAAGTAATTCTACAGAATAGAAAGTAAAGATAAACTCAAAGGTCACATACATTTTGGCTCTAAACATGGCTTTTCGCTATTTTAACATTTTCATTTGAACTATCTCTCAAAATAATGTCTCTGTGTGGGCAGTCCTTACAGTGGTTTTCACTGTAGTTGTGTTGCAATTCTTGACTCTCAGCTGG
This sequence comes from Pedetes capensis, assembly GCA_007922755.1. Classification (NCBI taxonomy): domain Eukaryota; kingdom Metazoa; phylum Chordata; class Mammalia; order Rodentia; family Pedetidae; genus Pedetes; species Pedetes capensis. The sequence goes on along the minus strand of VMDO01002589.1, from coordinate 116,065 downwards.
TGAGACTTAACTGGATCCAGGGTGAGGGCTCTTTTTCCTTTCCATATCCTCTTAATTTTCTTCTTTCTATCTTGCCTCAAGCTCTGTTGGTTCTGTTGGCAAAGTGGAAGAAGTTGCTACCATGTAAATTCTAACAGGGGAGGTGATTTTTATTTTGTTCATGCTTCATGCTTTGCTGATGCCTAGAATAATCTTGATATATAGTAGCCTTCAATTTATTATTTTTTTTTTTTTTGAAACAAGGTTTCACTGTGCAGCTCAGGCTGGCCTAGAACTCACTGTGTAGACCAGGCTGGCCTCAAACTCACGTCAATCCTCCTGCCTCAGCCTCCTGAGTACTGGGATTATAGGTGTGCACACTACCAGACCCAAGAGCTTCAATTTATTTTAATTGAATGGATAGAAGAATGGATGAATGATTTATGGTTTGAGAAAATACAGTAGCCTGGACTTTGGTTGTGTCTATCTCATGTGAAGTTAAAGCATTAAATGATTAACAGGGTCCAGCTATTTTTGAAACTAGCTGGATAACTGCCTGGTAATTTCTATGGAAACTTGCACATTTCACAGTTTTCCAACAGTTAAGAATTGGGGTGGAGGATGGGATTGAGATATGATTTTGACCTCTTTTACTTACTCTTATATTGTGGAAACCTGAGTAGTTGTGATCCTTTAAAGATCAAAATATTCTGCATACTTTTTCTATTTATATTTGTTATCAAAATAACTTCTGGAATTCTATTGTTTACCTCCCATATGGCAAGTGAAGATTTCTTTCTTCTAGAGTCCTCCTGTCAAGAGAGCGATGGTTGGAGTTTTAATCCCTCTTTGCTATGAGACGTTCAATATTTTGCTACAGGCAAGAGTGTTCAGTGATTTCATAGCTGGCCTTACTGCTCCTCGTGTACTTCCTAGCGTAGAAATCCACACTCAGAGTGTGTGATAACATTCCCAATCTCCAGGCCAAATAATGACATCAGCAAGGCAGCTTTTGAAAGCCTGAGATTTGTAATCTACTGTCTGGTATTTAGTAGGTGCTTGAGCAAACATCATATTCTTGCATTTAGTCATTCAACATATATTTATTTAATGCTATCTGCCCTCTACCTGAGGTTCCCAAGATTAAATGCAGATTCTATGAACGTTACTGGTAGTGTCTCTTAAAGTCAAGTTGGCTAATTAATGTGGGCATGCAATTCTTTTCTTGTCTGAGCTAGAACTGCAAAATGGCTCAGTTAAAGCAATAAAACAAGAAAGCTTGATTTTCCTTTATGATTTATCATCTCAGTCTGCGCTAAAAAGGCCTAGGTAGAGTTTTTATTGGACCCTTTGCCTATTTAAAGCAGTATATAACTATTAACTAATTAATCTGAGTAGGCCCTGAGGGAGTCCTGGCAGAACCATTATCTCTACAGTGCTGGAAGCCAGGTGGCTTGTTCAAGGGCACTCAGTGAGGTCAGAGCTGGTTTACAATGAACTGGAGTCCAGCCCTTCTGTGAGAAAATTGATCAGCTGCCTTCCTGACCCAGCCATTTCAACATCTGTCTTTATTTTTTTGACATAAGATGAAGTCCAGTTTGCTGCCTTCCATCCCTGCTCAGTGGTGACTTCCTTCTCTCTATCCCCTCCTCTCAGACACCCTGACTGCCCCCCCCCCCACTAAAGTCACCTGGAGGAAGTGTTGGCCCTGTGAAGCAAGGCTTGATGGCCTTATATTTCAGAAATTATCCCAAATTCCATGCAAACCTCAGCAAGCAAGCCTTTGGAGTCAGAAATATCTTGAGTTTAAAGTTTGATTTCACTGCCCTGTAGCTTTTTGACTTTGAGTATATTACTTTTACACAAACCTCAGTTTCCTTCTCTTTAAAATGAAGGTGTTAATAATAATACTTACCTATGACTTTGCTGCAAGAGCCATATGACATAGTATCTATAATCACTTGGCACCATGCTGGCATAAAATAAGTGCTCATTATATAATTGCTATCAGTTTATTAGACAACTGTTGCAAATTATCTCATTATGTTTGGTCTTTGCAATAAAACCTGAAAAATCTATACACATAATATAATTAGGCTCTCAAAATGAAGTGGACAGGTCTAACCTGTATATTGTCAAAGTTGGAGGGGGTAAAATCTAAAATCTGTCTAATATATAATATATGTATTATACAGATTATAGATAGAGAGGTATATATTTATATTTACTGGAAAACTGGAATGAAACCTTGATCTTTTGGGTAAAATTGTTACTGGGCAGTAGGGTGCCTCTTCAGACCCTTGGTTTCTTTAATAAAAGTCTTTAAAAATGAACCCAAAAGGAACTTTGAGGATGTCAGCAGCTATGGGAAACACAGCCCAGAGCTGCTGCCTGTAGGCTGAGAAGTTCCACCTCCTAGGGACTGCCACCCAGGTTGAGCCAGGTCCCTGCCTCCACTGCAGAAAAGAATCTCAGGACAAGTCAGAGTGAAACAAAATTAGTGAATTTGTTAAGTAAAAGACAGAGCCTGGCATGGTGGTGCACACCTGTAGTCCCAGTGGCTTGGGAGGCGGAGGTAGAGGATCTCAAATTCAAGACCAGAGGCAGTCTGTGTAATTTGGTGAGACTCTATCTCAAAAAAGGAAAAAAAAGTGGGCTGGAGGTGCAGCTCAGTGGTCCAGCACTTGCAAAGCATGCAAGCGTGAAGCCCTGGGTTCAACCTCCAGTACCCCCCACCCCAAAAAAAAGATGAAAGACAGTACACACTTTAGGCTAAAGCATGGGTGTTCAGAGAGAAAGGGACATTTAAGAGAAGGATAATAGTATATGTCTAAGACATAGACGTGGGCTTCTCAAGATAGAGCATCAAACCTGGGTGTCTTAACCATAGCTATATATGTTTTTGTGGCCTTTGAAGTTACATTGCTCCACAGAAGTAATTTACAAGCAGGGGTAAAGATTATACAAAGTTCAAAATTAAGTAAAGTTTATAATTTAAGTAAAAAAAAAGAGCTGATTTACTAATTTTTCTTAATTTAAGGAATTATCTTTTGTAATTGAAATTGTAGGATGGTTTAAGAGGCTCAGTGTTTAGGCCTAGGGATGGGAACACAGCGCTAGTAAGGTTAAACTCAAAGGTCACAACCATTCTGGCCCTAAGTAAGTGTAGTCTATTTGTTGTCATTAACAACCTTGTTTGAGATTTCCTAGAAAAATGAGCATTGAGCCATGCACAATGGCACATACCTGTCATTTCAGGAACTTGGGAGGCTGAGGAAGGAGGATCACAAGTTTGAAGCCCGAGGCAGCCTTCCTAACTTAGCAAGACCCAGTCCCAAAATAAAAGTAAAAAATGGGCTGAGAGTGCAGCTCAGTGGTAGAGCACTTGCAAAAGCATGCAGTGAGGGCCTGGGTTCAATCGCCCAGTACCACAAAAAAAAAAAAAAAAAAAAAACACATTGTCTCTATGTGTGCCATCTTCACTGATGTTGTTGTATTGAAGTTGTTGACTTTCAGTCTGTGGGAGATGTAAGCAGATTCCTTTAGTTAAAGTTGTTGACTATCAGCTAGCAGAAGCAACCAGATTCCAAGTAAGGGGCCCTGTTTTCTTTCTATGACTCCTTAATTTTTTTTCTTTTTGGTTTTTCTATTCTGTCTCACTAGCCATGACCAGGCCACTTTTTTTTTTTTTTTTTTTTTTTTTTTTTTTTCTGTTTTTTTTTTTTTTTTTTTTTTTTTTTTTTTTTGCGGTACTGGGGGTTGAACCCAGGGCCTTGTGCCTGCATGCTTTGCAAGTGCTGGGCCACTGAGCTTCGCCCCTGGTCCATTTTTTTACTTTTTGAGACAGGGTCTCTCTAAGTTATGCAGACTACCTCTATGACCAGGCCACTTATAAGAAATTATTATTTATCAGCAATTGTGGTACTTTTAGAGGATATTATCTACCAAGAAAGTGTTGACCACCTTGTCTCAGAAGAAGTTCCCATTGATATTCATGTCTCAAAAGGAGCCTTTTTAGGTTAGGTGCTGTTGAGTTGGGTCCAACTCATAGTCAACCTTCATAGGGTTTTCAATGGCTGATTGTTTCAGGAGTGGATTACCATGTCCTTCTCCCATTTTTGTGGTGCTGGGAATCAAACTCGGAACCTCAGAGACTCCAGAGCAGCACTCTACCAACTGAGCTAAATCCCCGCCCCCAAAAGGAGGCTAGAACCTTTATTTCCACGATTCCTGTCTTATACCCACTATCAAAGTGACTAAGATTAGAAAGAAAATGCAGACAGCAGAAAAAAGGATGAAGTGAGCTTTAAATGAAACTGAAATGCAGAGAGGGACAGGACACCATTATAAAGGTGGGCATTCTGGGAGACAAGATGGAGTCTTTGTCCATCATAGTTTTTATTGAAGTGAGTAAAATCAGTGCTCTTCCCAGGTCATTGTGGGCCTTTAATGTGAAACTCTTGTTCTACCTTTCTCATGAGCTGGGATTTAGCTCAGTGGGTAGAGCGCTGCGCTGCAGTCTCTGAGGTCCCAAGTTCAATTCCCAGCCCCGCAAAAATGGGAGAAGGACGTGGCAATCCACTCCCAAGGCAATCCCGAAACAGTCTGCCATTAAAAACCCTATGAGGGTCATTATGAGTCGGATACCAACTCGACAGCACCTAACAACAACAACCTTTCTCCTGGGCTGGGGTTCATCCATCAGTTGTTAGAGTGCTGCTCTGCACTCTCTGAAGTCCTCAGTTCAATCCCCAGCTCTGCAAAAATGAAAGAAAGGCAGGGTAATCCACTCCCAAAGCAATCCCAAAACAATCAGCCATTGAAAACCCATGAGGGTTGCTATGAATCAGACCTGACTCAACAGCACTTAATAACAACCACCACCACCTTTCTCAGGTCAGCTGAGGAGGAAATATTTATTTTATTACTATTTTATTATTATTGATTTGAATTTGTAGTCAGCTAAGAGCTGCTCTGTGTGGCCTAAAACTCAGGATGTGTTTTAGATACTCCTTAACTACCCCAGCGTTCACACACACACACACACACACACACACACACACACACGTAGATACACTTTCTCTCTTTTTTCTACACATGGAAGGAGTATGGCTCATAGAACCTATTTACCTGGATAAAGCAAATTGAAGAGCAAGAAGATACACTTGTGGAAAATGCATTTATTACCTTTGGGAGGCAGAGCTGAAGTGCAACTGAGCAACTAGTATTTTGACATTTATCTGTTTTCCTGATTCTTTGTTGGCTCCGTATAAAATCAGTCTAATGACCTTCCCTCTAAACCTGAATAATTTGCTGATGGAGCTGGAGGCTTCTGTGGCTCTTATGTGTGTGGCTTTAATTTCATTTCTGGAATAAAGGAAGTACAAAGACATTAACTCTGAGTCCATCAAAGAAAGAACTTTGTAATTGCAATTTGGCAGCAAATGTGCTTCTGCTGTGTGCACTGTGAAAGCCAATGATGATTAATCCTGCACATTTATCTGAGCCCAAAAGCAGACACACAATAATGACAACTGCATTAGGCAAGAGAATTGTATTTCATCATTGCATACTGGGCCTTTTGTGATGCACACGGGTAGCAACATCAAACAGATCTCAGCCAAGAAATCTAGACTTTCATGTCCACTATGGGAGCCACCTGCCATGTGTGGCTACTGAGCATTTGAAATGTGGCTAGTCTAAACTGAGAGATGCTGCAAGTACAAAACACATGCTGCATTTTGAAGTATGTAAAAAAGAATATAAAATATCTCCTTTCTGGAGTTTGGCATGGTGGTGCACACCTGTGATCCTACCTACTCAAGAGGGTGAGAGGCAAGAGGATCACACATTCAAGGGCAGACTAGGTAACATAGCAAGACCTTGACAGAGAAAGAGAGAGAGAGAGAGGGAGGGAGGGAGGGAAGGGAAACAAACCTAAAAAAGCTCATTTTTGTATTGAGTGCATATTACTATTTTAGATATGTTGGGCTTAATAGACTATAACTTTGAAATTAATTTCACCTGTTTCTTTGTACTTCTTTCATTTGTCTGACAGAAAATTTAAAATGGCCTCAGTGGCTTGTGTTGTATTTGTTTTAGACAGAGCTGATCTGTAGTCTGAGGCTGACAGGTGAGGCAGACATCTTTTGGGTTTGCTGCTTGGAGCACAAAGATTCCTCCTTTCCAGGTGACTCCCTTGGTCTTGATCCCAGGGTTGACTGGCCTTCCAGTTGCCATGGTGTCAGTTTTTGATGTAGGAATGGACATGTGACTCAATCCTGTCAGAGTATTTCCCTGGGAATTTGCACTAGAAGCTGATGGTTAAAGATGCAACATGCAAACTCGAGTGCTCTAGGGAACCATGTTTTTCTGCTCCTGGCTTAGAAAAGCAGATGGAGCTGATGTGCAAGGAAATAGACACAAATGAAGAACATGTGTAGCTATAGAGAGGTAGAGATGGATGATGGGGAGTGCTGCTGCTGTTTGAGTCTCTGGTCATAATGTGTATTTGGCCTAGCTAAATCCTTAGATCTTTTGAGATACCCTAGGTCCTTATTATAAATGACAACTTTTTCCCACTCTAACTTGAAAGAAGTGCTGGCTACTGAAAGATTCTGAGTAATTTGTGCTTTAAATCTTTCTGTTTTTATCACCTCAGATTTTCTGTAAAGTTCATGACCCTTAAGCTGCAAGGCTGTTCACTTTCAAAGGCCTCTTCCAAAGTCCCTATTTTGGTTTTGCAGTTTTGTATTCTTTTTCTTGAAGATGGTCTCTCAAATTGTATAAGTTCTAGGCCACACAAAATGTGGGTTTTCCCTGCACAATTATTCCTCTCTCTGGCTGTAAATGCGACCTTTGGTGATTTCAGGAAGACCATTCCTCCATAACACCATGGGCATGATTACTTTAAACATTTTGACAAGCTTCCCTCTTCCTTCCCCTCTTCCTGGGGAAGAAGCAGTGTTCTTCCCCAGATCTTTGCAGAGTAGTTTCCTTCCTGTGGTTTTGTTTTGAGACAAGGTCTCACTCATTATATTGCCGGTGCCGGCCTTGAACTACCGGGCTGGAGCAATGCTCCTGCACCAGCTTCTTGTGCAGCGGGTCCAAAGGAGTGCACCACCACACTCAGCAAGATCCCTTCTTACTGTCAAGTCACCTTTAGTGTGTCAAGGAGAGAATCACATACCTGTTAAGGGTGGTAAGAAGTTTCTTCAGTACAATAGCAGGGAAAGGAAACTTCAGTGTGAACTAAGCTCAGCTCACCCAAACAAAAGGCCTTTTAAGTGTTGTGAGGTACTAAAGGACAGGTACTAATGGATGTAAAGGGGTTTGGACCATGAGATTAGGCTATCTGCAGTTGTGAATTGATACTTGAGGAGAAACAAACCTCACCTATCTTTAGGACAGGAGGTAATTTGGCAGATTAGAGCAAGGCACTCAATGAAGTTAGGTTCTTAACCTCCCACAGAACCAGGAGACAGGAAATCTATCTCCTCGAAGGCTTGTATTTCAGAGATGGCTCCTATCTCCTTGAGGAGATATTTCTGGGTTGTAGAAGATTTGCATCTTAAAGGGCCAGAGAAAAGATTTATAATTGCAAGATTTCTAAAGTAAATCTTCAGCCTGGACACAGTAGAGTGCCTGTGGTTCCAGCTACTCAGGAGACTGAGCCATAGGATTGCTTGAGTCTAGGAGTTGGAGGCCAGCCCGGGTCACATAGTGAGAACACATAACCTCATCTCTTAAAAAAATAATAAATGCTCCAATGGAAGAGAGGTCAGGGGCCATGTGAAGTCTTGGCTGAAAGAAACAGGAAATTATTTGACAATGTGGAGCTTTCTCAGGTAGACACTTTAAGGAAGACTGTGGTGACCCTAGGGACATGGTGTTGGGCCAGTAGAAGTCATGCTTGAGTTTAGTCAAGTCTCTTAGTGCAGGAGGTGGTGCTGGACAGAGTCATTTGTACTAAGATTTCTCAAAGGCAACACCTTTAAGATGCCTTTCAGTAGACCCCACACAAGGAGCACCTGTGTCTCTATCACATTGTCATTTTTAAATTTTTCATGACAATTTTTTATTCATTTATTGACTGTTTATCTCTTTCTCCTCTTTCTAAAATGCAAGGACCATAGAGCAGGAGCACTGTCTTCCTCACTGTAGTGGCTCTAGTACCTAGAACAGTGTCTGCACATTGAAGGCACTCCAGGCACATTGTTAGGATTATATTTATGTATCAGATACAAATACAGAAATTTTTGTGTGCTGAGCATTTGTCTAAGCCTTTGATAATTGAAAGAAGTTCCCAACTTTCTATTTTAGCTTATACTCTGTGATAAATTGTCAATTCCCAATTTTTTCATGGAAAAGAAAACTGGAACTCATCAACAAATATTTATTAACATATTCATATCATCAAGTGATTGATGAGCATTATTGATGTTGTGGCATGGGGTGCAGCTCAATGGCAGAGTGTGTGCTTAGCATTTGGGAGGCCGTGGATTAAATGGGATCAAAAAATAAAATAAGCCAAGCTCCATGGCACATACACACCTGCAATCAAAGGGACTCAGGAAGCTTAGGCAGAAGGATTGGAAGTTCAAGGCCAGAGGCAGCCTGTTCAACTTAATGAGATCCAATCTTAAAGTAAAAAATATAAAAGGGGCTGGAGGTACATACAGCTCAGTGTTAAAGAACTTGCCTAGCAGGCACAAGACCCTGTGTCAACCTCTAGTACTGATTAAAACACACACACACACACACACACACACACACACACACACACACACACTCCAAAACAACCATGATTTTGATGGAATCCTCATAGCAACCTTTGAAGGTAGTGTATTCACTCACCACCTTTGGCTGCAGACAACTGAATCTTATTTTGTCATGTAACAAGGAGTATGGGGATGGGATCCAGGATTTACACAATATGATTGTAAAGCAATCAAGGACCTGGTTTCTTCTGCTTTCCTGCTCTGTCACTCTTAGCTCCTATATTCATAGTTGCAGAGATGGCTGCTGCTATTATAGGTGTCATTTTCTTTCTTCAGATGAACAGGGGTCTTCTCCTGTGGAGGGCAGAGTATGTGTTGACTGTGTTCCTTCCAACCAGGATATAATTTTCTTGGAAGCCTTTTGTATTATATTAGAATATGGCTTGCATCTTACTGATCAAACTGGGTCACATGGCCATCTCTAGGTGCAAGGAAGTCTGGGAGGTATTTTTCAATGGACATACTGCTGCCCTGCATAAAGTCCAAGTTCTGTTGGTCTAGAGCAAGGGAATATAGATATTACATGGGGGAATTAGCTATGTTAGCCATGCCTAGGTATTATTGCATCCAGGATTCGGAAGAGTGGTCAGGTCTGCCAGTACTCTAGGAGCTCAATGTGTTCAGGGCAGCTGAACAGTTGTGTTACTATTGTTGTTAGGTCAAGTCATGTCTGACTCATAGCGACCCTCATAGGGTTTTCAATTGTTTTGAGAGTGCCTTCGGAGTGGATTACCACATCCTTCTCCCATTTTTGTGGTGCTGGGAATTGAACCCGGGACCTAAGAGCCTGCATTTTCATGACAATTTCTTTTTTATTTATTTATTGACTGTTTATCTCTTTCTACTACTTAGCTAAATCCAAGCCCTGAACAGTTGTATAGTACTTGGGAAATTGGATAGAGGAGAAAAGGGTCTTAGTTTGTAGAGTGTTTTCCTCAAAATGTAGCCTCTAAAGAGATGTTGTTAGGTGTCACAGAGTCAGGTCTGACTCATAGCAACCCTGTGTACAACAGAATGAAACACTATCAGGAACTATTGTCAGTGCTTCTCTGCTATTCGTAGGGTTTTCAATGGCATGTTGTTTGGGGAGTGGGTTGCCAGGTCCTTTTTCCTCGCCTGCAGCACTTGGTATTCTGATGTGGTCTCCTATCTGAGGACCAACTAGACCAACCCTGCTTAGCTTCTGAGCCCAGGCAGGATTGAAAGCCAGGGTGCTGTGGCTGCAGACCTAAAGAGATATAGAGAGGAAAAATAAAGTTATAGAATTGCAATTCAAACCCAAGACTAATTCCAAAGCCCATATTCCTAAGGATTGGACTTCTGTGGATCTTAAGTATAGTTAGATGGTGACTTTCTGGGAGCAAATGAGTCATCACTTCCTGATAGCTATTCACAGTAATAACATCTACCATTGATTGAACATTTACTGTATGTGATATGCTTTATATATCTATTACCTCATCTTGAAAATGGCTTTATGTTTTTATAAAAATACTCCTAATCATTGCATAAAGAAGACAAAACAAACAAACCCCAGCAATATGGAAATTATTATGATTTGGATGGGAACATCCCCCAAATGTCATGGGTTTGAATGCTTGGTCCCAGTTGATATTGCTGTCCTGGGAGGTCATGAAACTTTTGGAGGTGGGCTTCTTGCTTGGTGCAAGTAGCTCCCTGGGGGTGGGCCTTTGGAGGCTTTTACACTGGGCCCATGGCCCAGGGCTCTCTCTGCCTCCTACCCCTTGATGCTGTTACCAGAGATATTGACCAGGTCCTTGCTTTCATGAACCAAAGAATGAATTTCATGGACCACAAAAGACAAGCAGATGTAAAACTGAAAGTTTTATTTGGGAAGATAGAAGAGTGAAAGTGGAAGGATAGGAAAGCCTCCATAGCAATGGAGGGAGGCCCGAGTGAAATGCCAGTAAGTGGCAGCTATATAGGGGTTTATATAATCCTTAGTCCACATTGGTGGTCACTGATAGGATCCTGCCAAGACTGACAGGATTGAGTGTGTTGAATCTAGCTGTTTTGAATTATTTGGCTGATTTAAACCTTAACTATCTGGTTTCTTATTGATTGGTTTTTCCTCCACTGTTGATTGGTTTTATGTTGCACCAGTGGGCTCCTTCTTTGTCTAATTCTCTATGGATCCTGCTTCCTATTGTGTCCAGTCTTAGGGAACCTCACCCTCTCTGCTGATCAGTTTTCTCCTCCAGGTTCCATTTTCCTATTCCTACCTAAAATTTCTAACTCCTATCATGAGGTCATTAGCCACAGGCCTTGTTGTCCAGCCACTTCCATGCCCCTCGCCACTATTATGGATTGATACTCCAAATGTGAGCTTTCAATAAAGCTCTTTACTGCAAGAGTTAAGGGGTTATGGAAGCTGCTATCAAAGTTTCAGAAGACCCCCTGTAAGGTCAGGCAATATATACCAGGTTTGGATGCCCTGCAGAAATCTTTTGAAGCATTCATGTGTGATGTTTTACAGGTGGCGCCTAAGTAGCAATGGAGATCATGTTGTTTGTTGTTGTTAGGTGCCATCGAGTAGATATCTGACTCAGCGACCCTATGTACAACAGGCGAAACACTATTGTCAGTACTTCTCTGCTGTTCATAGGGTTTTCAATGGCAGATTGATTTTTGGGAGTGGGATGCCAGGTCCATCTCCCAAGCCTACAGCACATAGTGTTTCCAGGCGGTTTCCCATCCAAGTACTAACCAGGCCCGACCCTGCTTAGCTTCCAAGATCTGACGGAATCGGATGCCACAGGGCTACAGCTGCAGGCATGGAGATCATAGGATGTTGAAAATACCAGCACCATGAAATGCCTGCCAAGGGAAACTGCCAGCAAAAAGTGCAGCCAGCCCAGGAAGGCTATTTATGATGCAAATAGTAGGGCTTTGGGGGCAGGGTCATGCAAACCTGTTTGAGTTCAGATGATGCCAGGTACCAGATGCCAGATGATATGTGTGCCAGATGCCAGACTTAAACCAACAGAGTTTGTTTGTCCAGCAGGATGTCAATCTTGCTATGGACCAATCTTTCCTTTCTGTATGCCCATTCTTCCTTTTGGAAATGGAAATGCTTATTCTGTGCCTTTGTGTGTTGGAAGTATGTAACCGTAACCTATCTTTCTTTTGTTTTTCAGGAGCCCACAGCTAAGTTTCCCTTGAGTCTCAGTGGAGATTTTGGGCTTAGACTTTTGAACATGGTTGAGATTTTTAAGACTTTGGGGACTCTTAAATGCATTTTTCATTATGAGGTGACCATGGACCTTTGAGGGCCAGGGGCAGAGTGTTATGGTTTGGATGTGAATGTCCCCCAAAATTTATGGGTTTGAACACTTTGTCCCCAGTTGGTGGAGCTATCCTGGGAGGTCATGACACTTTTGGAGGCGAGATTATTACTTTGTGGAAGTAGCTCCCTGGGGACGGGCTTTTGGTTGGAGGTAGCTCCCTGGAGGTGGGTCTTTTGAAGTTTATACCCCGGAACCCAGGTCTCTTTCTGCCTCCTGTCCCATGACACTGTGAGGTTGTCTGCCAAGGGCCTTGCCATCTGGCTGCCACCAGGCCTGTCCTGCCATCATTATGAATGGATCCTTTAACTGTGAGCTTCCAATAAACCTTTTCCTCTGTAAGTTTGTTTGTGTTGGTTTTTCTGCTATAGCATTGACAGCTGACTAATGCAGAAACAAACCAAGAAAAAAAATCTCCAGAAATCTCACTCCCAGAAAAAACCAAGGTTGACATTTTGGTGGACATATTTCCAAATATTTCTTTGCAGATAAGTGCACAGATACATGTTTAGATATATAAGTGGGAGCATATTTTTTATGAAGACATTAATTGTCCTAGTTAATCATCCCAACAACTCTATAGAATAGGCATCATTATCTCCATTTGATGGGCTTAGAAGGGTTAAATGATATGCCCAGCTAACTAGTGGCCAAATAAGGCTAGTTTCAGTTTTAACTGAAGTGACTACCCAGTTCCCTGGCAGAATATAATTGGACACAGTAAGTCTCTTTCTTTGGAGAATATATATGTGTGTATATATTTAAGATGTCCCACTATCAAGGCATCTTGGCAATAGGAAAACACACTAGCCCAGGTTACTCGGCAACTACAGTGAATATACCCATTATGAATAAAATAAAGCAGTGTTCTATGAAACAGTGTTAGTCTGAAGTCTTTTGTGAAGCCATGCTGCATTGAAAGCACCCAAGGTGATGCCACTTGGCCTAATCAAATGACGGCGTTTTCTAGGACTGTCAGTGTTGACTATGCTCATTGCAACTGGTCTTCATTCTGGTGCATTGCAAATGACTTTACTCACACCACCTCCTACTTGCCTCCCCATCTCTGCAGATGTTTTGTTTTGTAGTTGCATTTGTCAGGTATTGGGGAGCAAGCTAAATTACGTTTTGAGCCACAGAATTTTGAGTGAATGAAGTATAACTCACTTCTCCCTTCTTGATGAATAGCATTCCAAAGGGTCAAGGAGCCCACTGAAGTTTTTAAAAGATACTTTCCCCTCAGTAGGGCACATCTATGTGTTGGAAAAGCATGGGAGTGAATGAATGAATGGGGTAAATCAGGAAAGAATACCAAAGGTATTATTTAGTAAAAAGAAAACAGCCAAGAAGCAGAACATACTGGCTTCCCCTCCTTTTTAGTAAATTTTTAAAAAGAATACATATGATCTGTCAAAGGATGAATTACAATTTTATTTAATCTTGTTGTTGTTAGGTGCTGTTGAGTCTTGTCCAACTCATAGTGACCCTATGCACAATACAATGAAACACTACCAGAAACTGTGCCATGCACAGAATCCTTTTATGTTTGAGCCATTATTGTAGGCACCGTGTTTTTTCTCGTTTGAGTCATACCACATCAGCACCGGCCTATTTGGGAATTTGGGTGATTATCCCTCATTTCCCTGGTCTCTTAGAAAGTTAGATAAATAAACAGCTTACTTTTGGTATAGTGATATGGAATTTTAACTTGTGTGACTCCTTTTTGATTTTCACTCTGATCTGTGGGGGCATGGTATAGAAGCCTAGTCCAAAACAATGGCCTCTCGTAATTTTTATTTAACAATACATATATTTTTCTAGAAGAACCTATAAAAAGTGGTTAATTAATAGGTGTTACCATTAACAAGGGCTGGGGTTTAGCTCCATTGGTAGAGTGCTGCTCCACACTCTCTGAGGACCTGGGTTCGATCCCAGCACCTCAAAAAACAGGAGGACGAGGCAATCCATTCCCAAAGCAATCCTGAAACAATCAGTCATTGAAAACCCTATGAGGGTTGCTATGAGTTGGACCTGACTCCAGGGCACCTAACACCCACAACAATAGCCATTAAGAAGGGCAAGAAGGGAAACTATCAGTTGTCATCTTATACTTTCATGCTTAAAATTTCTACCTGTATTCTTTTTATTACTAATGTAATGTCCTAATTCTTATCACTGACAGGAATGACCTGAGCAATGAGACCGTGGGCCAGTAGATTTTTTTCCCTCTGTACTTTTCCATGCCTAAACAACATCAAATGTTTTAAATTTTATTACTTACTTATTTATTTATTTTTATTTATTTTTTGGTGCTAGGATTGAATGCAAGGCATCATGAATACCTAGCATGCTGTCTATCATGGACCTAAACTCATGGCCTAAGATTTTATTTTATTTTGTCTATTTTTTGCAGTACTTGGGAGTTGAACCCATAGCCTCGCACATACTTTGCAAGTGCTCTACTATTGAGCAGCAGCCCCAGCCCATTTTTTCACTTTTTTATCTTGAGACTGGGTCTTGCTAAATTACACAGGCTGCCTCTGGCCTCAAAACTTCGATTCTCCTTCCTCTGCCTCCAGAGTCACTGGGATTACAGGCATGGGCCACCACAGCCAGCTAAAATTTTATTTTTAAAAGATGTTTCTGGAGATATTTTCTTTCTCCTTGGACAAACAAAAGGACCTCTCACCTTTTTGCCTTTTGGTTTTAGGTGAAATTCATAAAACAGCACTCCACATGATAGAAAGGATCTGAGCAATTGTGTAATTGAATCCAGTTTGGGAAATAGAATTGCCTTTCCTTTTTCAATTATTGTAATAGATCAGACAGGACTGTGAAATAGTGCTGTGAAACTCCCCTGGTGGTGGCTGCCTGCAGGGCTACGTTGATATGAGGCCAGAGGCCCTCCTAGGCTTAGCTGTGTCCGGTGAACCCCAGTCACCATGGTGCAACACTGGGTCGTGGTGTGAGTCCCTTTCCCTTGTGTGGAGAGCAAGCTCGGGGTGGGCGGCATTCACCAGGTCAGTCACTGCCTCCCCCACCCCACCGTGCCATCACATCACACTGTGTTACCCACCATGTCACCACATCCCGGGGGATGCAAAGTCTAATGGAAACAAGAGAGAACAGGGAACCTAACGGTGCATGAAATTAGCAGTGAACACTGGGAAATGTTTCATGGTTCTGACTGTTCTGGGACAGGGTGAAAATCATAATCTTTTCATCAGAATAGAAGCTAAAAGCAGAGAAAAACCAATTACCAGCTGATCAAAAGGACTGCCATCACCCTTTTGGGTGATGATCTTACTATGGCCACCCATCACCTGTAGTGGGGCTCAGAATTGGGTGACACCTGGGGCTGACACCTGGAGGAGGTGAAAGCTAGAAAATGTGATTCTAGACACAGCTTCTCTCATTCTTTTCTTTAATAAGTACAGTATATTTACGGTGTCCCTACCATCCTATCACAAATGATACATAATCTTTGTTCTCAATAATTCAAAGTTTAATGGGGAAGTCAGGTCCATTAAAAACTTTGTCCTGTGTTTGCTCCTTTGATTTCATTGACCCTTATCTATGGCAATCCTGTTAATGGCAGGATGTGTAGGGAAAACATATTCAATGTTTATGCCAGTTTAAAATTTGAACCTCAAGCAGACGAATGAATGAAGTTACCTCAGAATGGAGTTACTTCAGCACCACTTCCATCGTTGGGGCTCTATAAGCAACACCCTAAAGTATGGCGCTTTTACATGCTGATCTGGAGAAACTGTCTCAGAACCAAGGTCTCTCTGGCACTCCCAAGTCCCGTCCATAAATCGTCTTTGATCACCTTTCTCTCCCAAAGTATAGAAAAGGGCTTTCTCTGAAGTTCCCATATCTACCTAATGACTAGATCTTCCAAAGAAGAACACAGTGCCTTCAAATCTTATTGAAATTTCATGAATCAAGGAAGATTAAACTCATAGCACAGAAGAGACTGAAAATCAAGCACTACATGTGTATCCCAGAGGCACTTTGTCCCAGGCCATTGTCTGTTCCCAAGGCTCTTTCATTTCTCCTAAAAATCATCTCCTACCCCTCTGTGTTAGTCAGCTTTCTGTCACTGTCAAAATACCTGAGAGAAATCAACCTAAAGGAGGAAAAGTTTATTTTGGCTTGTGGTTCCAAAGGTTTCAGTCTGTGGTCTCCTGGCCTGGTTGCTTTTGGGTCTATGGGCAGGCAGTGCATCATGGCAGAAACGTGTGGCCAAGGAAAGTGGCTCATGTCATGGTGACCAGGAAGCAAAGAGAGAACTTGCTTTTTATAACAAAACCCCTCCCCCAAACCCATTAAACTATGAATCCATTAGTGGATTAATCCATTCATGAGGTCAGAGACCTCATGACTCAGTGACCTCCCAAAAGTCCCCCTCTGAACCCTACTACACTGGGGTCAAAGCCTCCAAGACATAAGCTTTGGGGGGACAGTAAGATCCAAACCATAACACCCTTCCAGAACTGCCTGACCTTCTCCCATTTGCCTTTCCTCCTTCCCCTGTGAAGAGGATACTTAAGATTTAACCATGTAAATCTACCCTCTCCCTTTTGTGGTGCTGGAGAGTGAACCCAGGCCTCACACATGCCCATACTCTACCACTGAACCACACCCCCTAGCTGATCCCTTTTTTGATTTTCATATTTTGTATGGCTCCCATGCACATGTGCATGTTAATAAATTTGTATGCCTTTTCCCCTATTAATCTGTCTTTTCTCAGATTGTTTCAACAGACTCAATTACTAAACCCTCAAAGGTGAAACTTGAACTTCCCTATACCACCATTATCGTTAGATCCTTTTGACCATCCACCTAGTCATGATTCTCACCAGATTGTAGTTTTCTTAAGAAATGTCTTTTTCTTTTTCTTTTTGCAATACTTAAGTGTTGAGCCCAGGGTCTTGCACATACTTTGCAAGTGTGCTACCACTGGGCTGAATCCCTAGCACATTTATTATTATATTTTTATTTTGAGACACAGTCTTGCTAAATTATACAGGCTGCCTCTGCCCTTGAACTTATTACAATCCTCCTGCTTCAGCTTCCCAAATTACTGGCTGGGATTAAAGGCATGTGCCACTGTGCTTGGTTAGTTTTCTTAAGAAATTTCTTAATTTAGTTTTCTTGCTGGTAGTTTAATAGTTTATACTGACAGAAGTAAGGTCTTCAGAAATAAAACTACAGTTGGCTTTAAAGAAACAAGCCTGTGAGCAAACAAACTTTTTAATCATCCCAAGAAGTTGGTTCACAGGACTGGTATTTGCATAAAGTAAATGACTTTATGCACAGTCCACACAAAATCTTGTACATGAACATTCTTAGTAACATTTTTCATTTTAGGAATAAAATCAAAAGGACTGAAATGTCCATCAGCTGATGAATGAATACACAAAGTGTGGTATGTTCATACAATGAAATATTCAACAATATGAGGAAATGAAGTGCAGATACATGCTTTAGTGTGGATGAGCTTTGAAAACATTATGTTAAGTAAAAAAAAGCCAGTCACAAAATGTTGTGTGACTTCATTTACTTGAAATGTCCAGGATAGACAAATCCATAGAGACAGAAAGTGGAATAGTGACTGCCAGGGAATGGAGGACAGTTGTAGGGAATATGTGGTTACATTTTGGGGTGATGAAAATGTTTTGGAAGTAGATGGAGGTGATGGTTATGCAATATAATGAAGGTAGAAAATGCCACTGAATTATACGTTTTAAAATAGTTGTGTTAGTTAGCTTTTGTGTCTCTCCCACCAAAATACCTGACAGAAACAATACTTAAAGGAGGAAAGGTTTATTTGGCTCATGGTTTCAGAGGATGTTAGTCCATAGTAGCAGGGTAGGCATGGTGGGAGGAGCTCAGTCCAAGGCTGCAGAAGCCTGTGGCTGAGGCTTTTCATATCACAGCTGGGTTTCCCTTTCAAAGCTCCACTCCTCAGTAAGCTACTTTCCCCAGCCAGATCCCACCCTCAAAAGTCCCACAACCTCCTAAAACAGTGCTACCAGCTGGGGACTCAGTGTTCCAACATGAGCCCTTGGGGGCTATTTTATATTCAAACCATAACAATGGTTAATTTGGGGCTGGAGGTGTAGCTTAGTGGCAGAGCACTTGCCTACCATGCATAAGGCCCTGGGTTTGTACCATTAAAAAATTAATTTCATTTAATATAAAACTTACTTCAATAAGCTAAAAGAAGTAAGTGCAAATATATGGTATGCTATGGAAGAACTTTGAAAATCTGCTCAGTGAAAGAATTTAGATACAAAAGACCACACATGATTCCACTTACATGAAATGCCCAGAACAGGCAAATCTCTAGAGACAGAAAGTAGGTGAGTGGTTCCCTAAGGCTGGATGGATTGGGAAGAAATAGGGAGAGACTGTTAATTGGTACAGGCTGTCTTTATGAGGTTATGGAAATGTTCTGTCAAAGAACAAGGTATCATCAAAGTTAGTTTCAAATATCTAATTGGCTTCTTTTTTCTTTTTTAGCACTGAGGGGTTGAACCTAAGGCTTTGTGCTTACTAGGCAAGTGCCCTACCACTGAGTTACACTCCCAGCCCCTTTTTAAACTTTTTTTTTTTTTTTTTGAGACAGGACCTTGCTAAATTGCTCAAGCTGTCACTGGCGATCCTCCTGCCTCAATCTCCTGAGTACTAGGATTACAGGCCTGTGCTACCCGCATTCCTTTCTGTAGCTCAGGATGCTCCATAAGCATCAATCATCTGATTCTCTGTAAGTCTCATGTTTTGGGGGATTCCCATTGTGTACATGTTGTTGTTGTTGTTAGGTGCCATCGAGTCGGTATCCGACTCATATCGACCCTCATAGGGTTTTCAATGGCTGTTTCAGGATTGCCTCTGGAGTGGATTGCCAGGTCCTTCTCCCATTTTTGCGGTGCTAGGAATCGAACTCGGGACCTCAGAGACTGCAGCGCAGCGCTCTACCAACTGAGCTAAATCCCAGCCCCATTGTGTACATAGGTAATTAAAATACTTTAATCTCCTGTTAATCCTACTAATGGATTTATATCCATTTAATTTGTAGCCCAGCCAAATAATCTAATAAAGGAGGGGTCTGAAAGTGTAGCTCATTGGTAGAGCATGTGCTTAGCAAGCTAAAGTCTTGAGTTCAATCCCCAGCATCAAACAAACAAACACAAACACAGAAAGGTAGAGGGAAATCATTTGTCTCTTTCCTATTGCAGGAACAACGAACAGTGGAATTATTTCAAGAATACTTTCCTGTATAGGCACAATGGCACATATCTGTAATCCCAGCAAGCCTAGAAGCTGAGGCAGAAGGATTGTGAGTTCGAGGGCAGAGGCAGGCTATCTAACTTAGTGAGACCATGTCTCAAGACAAAAAATAAAAAAGAGGCTAGGGGTGCATCTCAGTGGTTCTCTCCCCCCAATACCAAATAAATACAAAATAAATAAATACGTTCCAAAGCAGAGCATGGTGGCATACTTGTGTTATCCCAGAAACTCAGGAATCTGAGGCAGGAGGATCTCAAGCTTGAGGCCAGCCTGGGCTATGTAGTGAGACCCCATCTCAAACAAATAAACAAACAAGATCTTTCCTTCTAGTAGTATAGAGGAAATCTTGTTGGCTTACTGGGATTCGGTTATCATTTCTTTCCTGATTTCTTGGAAGGTCAGATCTTCCATTTTGTTTTGATGATGTGAAATCTTAGCATGAATGATTCCATTTTGGATGCACTGTCTTTCGTATAGCAGTTCTAAAATTGATAGTGGTGAATGTACAACTATGAATATATTGAAAGCCCTATAATTGACATTTTCAATAAGTAAATTATATGGTATAGGGATTATATGTCAATAAAGTTGTTAAAATTAAAAAGATATGTAAATATTTAGGCTTTTAAAAAATTGAAACTGAGCCGCAGTTATACAGTTCAGTGGTAGAATGCTTGTGCAGCATGTGTAAGGGCCTGGGCTCGATCCCTAGCATCAAGAAAAAAAAAGTGTATGTATATGCATTTTTAAAAGTCTGGAGGTAAAAACTTTAAAAAGGTTAAAAGTGTTTATATTTTAACAGTGGAATTTCAGGCCAATTTTATTTTCTTCATTTTTACAAACAATTGTATTTTCTAACTTTTCTTTGTTTTCTTTTTCTCCCTATATTGGTAAATGATGGTGGGATACAGAGTAATACAGCATTGGTTTTTTCCATTATGCAACTATTATATCACTTCTGGTTATACTTTTATCAACTTACAAGTTTTATGAAGCTTTATGACTAATATGTAGTAAAACTCAAATACATATTTGGGTTATATTACCCTATTTTTCTAAGGTACTCATGAAGTTGCATTGTTTACATTGTGATTATCCTCTCCCCCTTTATCCCTCTATATTGATTCTTGTATTTTTCTAACTTTTCTACTATGAATGTTGATTACTCTCAGTACACTGGTAAATTCTCTGAAGACTGTGTGCAGATTAGGAAAGAAAGTGTACCCCTCCTTCCAGGGATGCAGCCCACACCAGTGTGAAAAGTTTGTTTTGGGTGCGAGCTGATTCCATGTCCCACTTGCTCCTTTAGGTGAAGAAGACTTTTGCACCTGAACAGCATCCACTATTGGTGATATGGCCTTTAAGCTTAGTACCTTGTTGTTGTTAGGTGCCATAGAGTCCTGTCTGACTCATAGAGACCCTCATTGGGTTTTCAATGGCTGATTGTTTTGGGATTGCCTTGGGAGTGGATTGTCACATCCTTCTCCCATTTTTGCGGTGTTGGGAATCTAACTGGGGACCTCAGAGACTTCGGAGCAGTGCTCTATCAACTGAGCTAAATCCCAGCCCTAAACTTAGTATGTTGTTGTTGTTAGGTGCCGTGGAGTTGGTGTCCAACTCATAGTGACCCTATGTACAACAGGTAAAACACTATTGTCAGTGCTTCTCTGCTATTCATAGGCTTTTCAATGGCTGATTTTTGGGAGTGGGTTGCCAGGTCCTTCACGCAAGCCTACAGTACCTAGTGTTCCCAGGCGGTCTCCCATCCAAGTACTAACCAGGCCCAACCCTGCTTAGCTTCCGAGCTCTGACAAGATGGGTCTCCACAGTGCTACAGCTGCAGGCAAACTTAGTATAATAAGGACATAAAATCGAAAAGGATAAAAATGAAGTGAACAAAAAATTCAATAATTTTTTTAATAGAAGAGGAAAAGTAATGTGGCCTTCAAAGCTTTCTCTGCGTATAATCCTAGCACTCTGGAGGCCGAGGCAAGAAGATTGACAGTTCTAGGTCAGCCTGGGCTGCATAGTGAGACTCTGCTTCAAAAATACAACAAAAGCAAAAACAAAAACAAAATAGCAAAAACCATCCACTCTAGGCAGGCTATTCTCTTTTCTCCACAGCAGGCCACTGAGCTCATTTGTCCTCCCTCCTCTTTTCTACCTACTCTACCTAAATGTGATCAGTCCTCAGGATCTAGCTAAAAATGCCCTCCTCTGTGGCTTCTTTCACAGCCACTCTAGCACATATGGCCATTTCTTCTTTTCTTGAACTTGTGTTGAACTCAGTCAAAAATAAGTGGGTGGAAAGCTAGGCACGGTGGCACACAGCTGTAATCCTGTTGTTGTTGTTTTGTGCCTTCGGGTCAGTACCTGACTCATAGCGACCCTCATAGGGTTTTCAATAGCTGACTGTTTCGGGATTGCCTTGGGAGTGAATTGCCAGGCCCTTCTCCCATTTTTGCGGTGCTGGGAATTGAACTAGGGACCTCAGAGACTGCAGAGTGGCGTTCTACCAACTGAGCTAAATCCCAGCCCAGCTGTAATCCTAGCGAGTTGGAAGGCTGAGGCAGGAGGATCATGATCTCAAGGCCAGAGGCGCCTGCATAATTTAGTGAACCTTTGTCTCAAAATAAATTAAAAAGGGGCTAGGGATGCAGCTTAGTGGTAGAGCTCTTACCGAGCATGTGTGAGGTCCTGGGTTCAACCCCCCATTACAGAAAAAGAAGAAGAAAAAAAAAGTAGAAAGAAGTGATTGGATTGGCTGCATTTTACTTGTTAACGCCAGAGAGCGGACAGTGACCACTCTGAGCACCTTGTTGAAGAGGATTCTTGGCTATGTCTGACCTCAGTGAGATAGCTGTAATAGATTACTGATGTCTGTCATGGGCGTGGAAAAGGGAAATCACATGTGTGGTTTGGGTATTAACATTTCCTGTATCCAGCCTCAGTTGAGTGTGATGATAAGCACTGAAAGCATAGGCAACACAGCTTCCATGTCTTATTCCTTTTGTTTGTTTGCCTGTTTTTGCCAGCCAAGCAAGCAACACTGATCTTCTTCTCAATGGTATGTGGTTATGTTGTTATTACTTTTATATTCCTTCAGAATCTACCATGGAGCTAACCATAAGGGCACTCGGTAAATATTATAATAATACTATAAAAATACTGTAAGGGTTGGGGGTGTAGCTCAGTGGTAAAGCACATGCTTACCATGTACAAGGCTCTGGGTTCAGTCCCCAGCTGCTGCCTCCACCCCCCACTATAAAATAAGTACAATGGTTTTTGAAAATAGCACTTATCAGTTGAGGATGTTCAGTGATAGTGTGCAAAGCTCTGGGTTCAATCCTCACCCTGACCAAAAAAAAAAAAAAAAAAAAAAAGAAGAAGAAAAGAAAATAGTACTTTTCAAGAGCATTGTCTTTCCCAGAAACAGAAAATATCTCTGAAGAGACCTCTGGTTTATAGTCAGAAGAAGGGAGGGTGGCAAGGAATGGATACAATAGAAATAGGTGCATCTTTACTATTTGTATGTAAACAAAACATGAGGGTTTCCTTCTTTTTCTTTTTCTTTGATTGTTTTGTGTGTGTGTGTATGTGTAAACTGGTAACTAAACTCAAGGCCTTATGCATGCTAAGCATGATCTTTACCATTGACCTACACTCTCAGCACTGAAAATGGAGTTTTTAAACAGAGAAAGCTGCTCATAGAGTATGAATTAAATACTTATTTATTGAGTGAGTGTATGGATGAATAAAATAAAAGGACTGAAAACTCCTCTAACATGACAAGCTTTTATGCAGCTTAAGCATTATATGGACATGGTGAGAAGCCAGCAGACAAGCCTTTATATTAAGACCAGATCCAGGCTAACAGGGCTCCAGAATCTTTCCATGCCCGTACAAAGCTTTTTCCCTGTCTCCCCAATTCTGTTGGCTTGCTTAAAACTCCATGCTAGCTGCTCTCTACAGTGGTTCTAATTTCAGCATACGAGGAGTCAGCCATGGAAGCACCGGGCCAGGAAAGCCCCCTGGGTTTTATGTCTGGAAAATCTGTGTCACTGGAAGTATCACTAGTGACGTCTCCCACTCGCTGTGGAACTTTTTTTTTTTTCTTAATGCATGCTAGGCAAGCGCTGTGCCACAGAGCCACATCCCCAACCCACTCTCTAATTTTAAAGGGGCAAAAATACCTGCAGAGGAATGTGATAGTTCCTGGGATTTGAAGTTTACAATATACTTTTATGTACATTGTCATATTTAGTTAATGTTCAAGAGGTAAAAGATGAGCCAGAAACCCACATTTCTCCTTAAAGTCACCCTGCTTTAGAGAAGACAATTTTGGCCAAAGTTCCTGGACAGGACTTTCCTCCTTGGCATTAGACACTCTTCTCCCTGGCCTAGAAAGGAAGTCTCCTCCCTGGGTGGAGGAAGGCACACTCCCTAAGCCAGGAGGAAGAGCCACACATGCTCCCAGGCAGCAGGCGGGTAGGAGGTGAAGGTTGTTTTGGAAAAGAGAAGGGAGTGACATTTTTAGGTTATAAGCCTCTTCTGGGAGAGCTGGTGACAAATCTAATTTTAGATATGTTCTCTGGCACCAGCAAAGAACTCAGAAGGGAACCCAGCACCTAGCCCTAGCAGGTATCCTGAGGGGAAAGTTATGAAGGCCAGGGACCTTCTGCCTGTCCTGAGCTATAGCATTTGAATTCACCGATCTGGTACGGAGTGAGCACAATGCTTTTTTTCCTTTTTTTTTTTTTTTTTTTTGACTCACAGTTTGATTGAACAAGAATATCTGAGAGTGACACAGGTCCTCAAATCAATCGTGAAAGGCTGAGCCACAGACTTACAGAGAACAGGAGGCCATGGTGAAGTGTATTAACCCAAAGTCACTTCCTGGCTGTGTGATCACAGACATGTGACTTAACCTCTCTGAATTTAGTTTCCTCATCCATAAAATGAAAGCTCAAACCAAATGATTTCGAAAGTACTTTTGTTGTTGTTGTTGGGTGCCATCGAGTTGTGCCCAACTCATAGTGATTCTTATAGGGTTTTCAATGGCTGATTGTTTTGGGATTGCCATTGGAGTGAATTGCCATGTCCTTCTCCAATGTTTGCGGTGCTGGGAATCAAACTCAGGACTTCAGAGGCTGCAGAGTGGTGCTCTACCAACTGAGCTAAATCCCAGCCCCAAAGTCCTTTTGGCGTAATCTTTTCTCATACACACACACACACACACACACACACACACCCCAATTGAGAATTAACATCCATATTACTTGTTCCTTCACTTATAGAACGAAATAGAAAATAGACTCTAGCATATGTGTTTATTGTGAGTAGTGAAAAAGATAATAAATGTCAGTTGTTTGCCATAGTCCCTGGCATAAAGTGCGTAATCCATATAGGTATTATTAAAGTAGTGTTCTTGGGGCCAATGATATCAGATGCACCTTTGTTAGGGCTCTGGACAGGATATGGTGGCGCATGCCTGTAATCTCAGGGACTAGGGAAGTAGGGGCAGGAGGATTGAGAATTTGAGTCTAGGGTAGCCTGTGTAATTTAGTGAGACCCTATCTCTGAATGAAAGATTAAAAATGTGCTGGGGGTGCAGCCCAGTGATAGAGCACTTGCAAAGTATGTGTGAAGCCCTGGTTTCAACCCTCAAGTATATCAGAAAAAAAAAAGTACCTTAAAACTTTTTGTGGTGGAATGTGCCTCAGTGGGAAGGGAAGCTGGTGTTGCGGAGCAGCTATTAAATTAATCTCTTGACCTCTTTAGCTTATGGGGTAACACTGGCTTACCAGGCAAAGGAGGGACAAGGCCAGAGAAGGGTTGATGTTTGAAAAGCCAAGACCAACCCCCACTCAGCCACTAGGCAACTTCCTATCATTACCATTTTGAGATGAAATCTGAAGGTCTGTGGCCTGTTTGGCATAATCAGTTCTGGAAAGGCCTCATTTCCAGGGTGCTATCCCATCTTGTACTACTACCTATGTTAGTCAGCTTTCTGTTACTATAACAAATACCTGAGATAATTAGCTTATAAAGAGAAAATGTGTATTTTAGCTCACAGCTTTAGAGGTTTCAGTCCATGGTTTGTTGGCCCTGTTGCTTTTAGGCCTGTGGTAAAGCAGCACATCATGATAAAAGTGCATGGTAAAGTAAAACTTCTAACCTTGTGGCTGGGACTCAGAAAAAGAAGAAGAAACTGGGGTCCCATAATTCCCTTTAAGGACACACCTTTTTATCTTTAGAGACAGAGTCTCACTATGTTCCCCAGGCTGACCTTGAACTCTTGGGCTCAAATGATCCTCCTGATTCAGCCTTCCGAGTAGTTGTTGCTGTCATTAGGCACCCTCAAATTGGTGTCCAACTCTTAGTGACCCTATGTACAGCAGACAAAACACTATTTATTTATTTATTTATTTAGTGGTACTGGGGGTTGAACCCAGGGCCTCACACTTGCTTGCTTTGCAAGTGGTATACCACTGAGCTGCAGCCCCAGACCATTTTTTTTCCTTTTTTGAGACAGGGTCTTGCTAAATTACGCAGGCTGCCTCTGGTTTCAAACTTGCGATCCTCCTGCCTCTGCCTCCCCAGTCACTGGGATTACAGGCATGCACCACTGCACCCCATATGAAACACTATTGTCACTGCTTCTCTGCTATGCATAGAGTTTTCAATGGTTGATTGTTTTTTGGGAATGGGTTGCTGGGTCCTTCTTCCAAGCCTACAGCACCTGGTATTCCCAGGTGGTCTCCCCTCCAAACTAACCAGGCCGAACCCTGCTTAGCTTCTAAGATCTGATGGGATCCATCACCATAGTGGTAAGGCTGCAGGCGCCTCCTGAGTAGCTGGGACTATAGATGCATACACAGTATGCATATAGATGCATACTGTGGCTGGCTTTTTTTTTTAGGCTCTACCTTGAAAGGTTCTACCCCTCCCCACAGTGCCACATTAGGAACCAAGCCTTTACCACAAGGACTTTTAGAGGACATTTAAGATCCGAACTATAGCTGGGCAGAGTAGCTCATGCCTGTAATCCTAGCAATTCAGGAGGCTGAGGCAGGAAGATCGCACATTCAAGGCCAGAGGCAGCCTGAGGTAACTTAGCAAGACCCCGACTCAAAATAAAAAGTAAAAAAATGGGCTAGGGGTGCAGCTCAGTGGTCAATCACTTGCAAAGTACATGTGAGGCTCTGAGTTCAACCTCCAAATACAAAAAAAAAAAAAAAAAAAAAAAAAAAAAAAAAAAAAAAAAAAAAAAAAAAAAAAATCCAAACTATAGCATCACCCATTATTCACTACTCACTCCAAAGGAGAAATTTGACATGAAAGGGGGCCTGCCTTTGCCCCTATTTCTGGGCTTTGGTTACTGAAGATGTTGTGATGAAGGATAGTCTCTACTCAGGGATGATGGTAAAGGGTAAGTCCTGAATAATTTGGCCAGGATTTCCACCCTACTTTAAAAATGAGCCCTCATGTCATTTTATTTAGAGCTGGAGAGTCTCTCTTGTACTTTCCCTGAGGCTGGCTCTATGTCGCCTGAACAGAGTTCTCTGGAGACCTGTAGGAACCAGTATGCATGTCACCAAGCTGCTGCTGAGTCTAAACCAATATCAACTTCTCCCGGTGGAGGCCCCTGCAGGTTGCTTCTCTTATGGATCATAATTAGTGCGTATTGCTTCTCCCCTGACACGCCCCAGGCAATGAAGAGCTTCTAGTATTAGTATTTTCCTTATGTAATTGTGTCTCTTATGACACTCCCTAAACACCCTGAGAAAACTGCTTTCCTGGTGAGGCAGGATAGAAAGACAGGAAGATTAAGGGGACATGGCATGGAAAAGAGTTTTCACCTCAGGACCTGGTTTTAAGTCTCATCAGCTGAGGATCAAGAATTTCAAAACAACTTTAAAAAAATGCTGTGAGGACTGTCTGCATAGAAACATTTTGGGGAGATATTTCAAATGAAAATAAGCCATGCTTAAGGTAAAAATGTATGCAACATTACTTTCTTATCTTTAATCCTGTACTTCTCTGGGAATGTGACAAGCAAGATTAAGGACATACAATCAACATACATGCCTAGACAACTTTGGTCATTTCTAACACA
Organism: Pedetes capensis; assembly: GCA_007922755.1. Lineage (NCBI taxonomy): Eukaryota > Metazoa > Chordata > Mammalia > Rodentia > Pedetidae > Pedetes > Pedetes capensis. Next base: position 88,583 of record VMDO01002589.1, on the reverse strand, counting down.
TGCATCCTAACAGGACCGCTTTCTTATCTGTAAACCCAAAGAATACACTTCCTGGGCCATCTTATGGTCTCACTCTACTACACAGAAGTTCCTAAGATACAGGTTGCCATAATTTTCTATCTTATTTAGCACCCCTCTCTCTCATCCCCAAACCTAAACTTCATTTATAGAAGAGGAAGTTCTTTGAGATAAAGAAGGATAGGTAAACTGGCTTCTTGGTTTTTTTTTTTTTTTTTTTTTCCTTAACATTTTGCTTAAACTTTGAATTGAATTGTAAATTACATCCTTTTGAGCAATGTATCTACAAAAGGCAAAAGTCACATCTATAGCCATTCTAAAGACGCCTAGGAGTGTCTCTTTCTCTCTGAAGGCTCACACTTTACCCTGAAGTGTGTACTACCGCTTACCCCTACTTAATAAACTCTCTAGCTTTGTTTTACTCTAACTCATCCTGAAAAATCGTTTTTTGCAACAGAGCCAAGGACCCAGGGTCGCCTGAGTGGAGGTCCCTGGGAGGGGGATCTCCTCAGGCTAGGCAGTAGTGCTGGACTATGTTTCTTACTGCTTCTGACAGTGGGAAATGTGAGAAACTTTTGATTTACCCTGCCAATCAGCCTGGAGGCTTGGAGGAGTTAAGCACTTTGACTATTCTTCTTGTTTTTTATTCAAGGTAAGTAGCTAACTCAACTGGTTGGAACATTGTGTCCAAAGATGAGGATCAGAGATATGATTTCCTGTGGATGGATATTTTGCTCTTATTCATTTCTTGGCCACCCACAGCAACTTGTAAGGAAGGGAAAAATAATTTTCTCTAGACCCTTCTAAATTCTTAACTGAGTCCCCTCAAACAAAAGACATTAACAAGAGAAAAACAAACACTAGTTTAGTAACATCTATATCTTATATATGTCCATAGGAGATGCCCAGGGGAATAAGTAATTTTTACCGAGGTGGTTTAGAATTCAGGTTGAAATCTCATCTTCAGCTAAATCAAAAGGGCAGGAAGAAGGGTAGGGATTAGAGAGGTAAATTACAGGAAAGTAGCCAGGAAAAGTAAACAAAAGTAAGGTTTGTTATGCAGATTTAAGTTGGTTCGTTCATTGATTAGAGTATTTGGTGGTTTAGGACATCCTTCTCTTTCTTATATGGGGAAGGAGACATCCTTACAAATGGAGATTTCCTTTTGTCCTAAGTGAGCTATGTCAATAACAGTGATAGACATGTTTGTGTCTTTTTACAGTGCCAGAATTTGTTCAATAACAACATATTCATAAGCTATGTCTGTTTCATTAACTTTAATTCACCAACTATTCTTGATTTCACTTGATAGTTGAAACTATTGGCAAACAAATTTTATTCCATTCTAATCTTAATTGTTAACTCTCAGATCACACATTATAATTCACACAATGATATATAAGTTACTGAATGGTTGAAAAAGAGTAAAGTGGCTGCAGGGTCTAAGGAAGCCTTACTAAGGAAAGGACAGAGAGTTGACACAGATGCAAAGAGTTGCTGCAGGTAGTTAGATATGAACATAATGAACCCTGTTACAGAGCTATTCAGGTGCAGGGTTGCCAAAGTGCAGAGCTGGCTCAAGGCACCATGAGTCTGCACAAATGGCAGTTTTAGTGGGCCATTTAAAGCAGGGAGATCATGCTCAGTTAAAGCTCCAAGGAGAAAACTGGGAGATCATCACCTGTGGATTCCATGATGAAGGCACCAAATGGCATAATGGTGAGTAACTGGAGGGCCACTGTACCTCACTGTCAGGTACCTCTCATTTTATATGATGTAGGTGAGGATGATGTATCACTCATCAGCCTGATGTGTTGGATAAGCTCAGGGGCCTGGTTTCTCTGATGCTGTTTTGACATGGATATGTGTCTACATATTCCTGATTTAATTTGATATATTCATAGGTGATAATTTTTTTTATTTGTATAAATAAGTTATCACTCTGTGCCTCATGGTTTGTGCTGGACTGGTGATAGCTATTTACTTCTATAAACAAGATGCAGAATCATTCTGCCTTAGTATATGCAGTCTAAAGGGAGCAAACTTGTGCTTTATAAAATGGAGTCACTCAGGGCAAGGCACAGCCTGAAAGTTACTGTTCTATACCATATGGAGTAACTTAGAGAAGAGCACAGCCTGATCTGGACACCTTTATAGATGTAAATATCCCTTACAAAAGGATGCATTTTGGGAGGCAGGGGCAAGATAATAGAAAATTTGAGGCAAGAGGCAACCTGTGTGACACCCTGTCTCAAGATAAAAATTTTTTTTAAAAGTGGAGGTGGGTGGCTAGGGGTGCATCTCAGTGGTAGAGCATTTGCTAAGTATGCATGAAGCCCTGGGTTCAGTCGAGAGTCCATAAATAAATAAATAAATGTAAAAATAAAAAGGGTCACTTTCATTCCATTTTCATAACTTGTGTTGTGTCTGTCCTTTCTCAAAAGAATCAGCTCAAAATAATCCTCATGGTAAAGAAGTATATTTGGGGGTGACATATTCTGGTCTTCTAAGACCTCTAAATATATAGTGAATAGTAAGCCATTTGTCAGAAGAGAGATCACTCAAAGATTTTTATGGGGTAACTTCCTATGGCTGCACAGGTTATATATTGCCCAGATGCAGAGAGGGAGGTATCTTTTGCATAGACTACAATGTAATTGTTGCCCTTGGAGTCAGATAGTGGGCAATTTGCACAATCAAATGTGGCAGCCCACCTGGACCAATTATAGTGTCACTCCTGGGAGGAGGGAAACTTCAAATTTAAAGTATGTATTCTGTTTAGGATAAAGGGGTTAGTTTTTAGCACACTTATACTTTTTCTTTTTTATGTTGTAGTTGTTGTTAGATGCCGTCGAGTCGGTATCCGACTCATAGCGACCCTCATAGGGTTTTCAGTGGCTGACTGTTTCAGGATTGCCTTGGGAGTGGATTGCCAGGTCCTTCTCCCATTTTTGTGGTGCTGGGAATTGAACTCGGGTCCTCAGAGACTGCAGCGCAGCGCTCTACCAATTGAGCTAAATCCTAGCCCTTTTTTATGTACTTATAGTTAAATGTTGCCTGCAGCTGTATCCCCGTGGCATCTGATCCCGTCAGATCTTGGAAGCTAAGCAGGGTCGGGCCTGGTTAGTGCCTGGATGGGAGATCGCCTAGGAACACCAGAAGCTGTGGGCTTGGGAGAAGGACCTAGCAACCCCCTCCCAAAAATCAATCTGCCATTGAAAACCCTATGAACAGCAGAGAAGCACTGACAATAGTGTTTCCCCTGTTGTACAGAGGGTCGCTATGAGTCGGATACCGACTCGACAGCACCTAACAACAACAACAACAGTTAAATGTCAGTGATGACCCTTGGGAGAAATTTCTGCATTGGTCTTGGTATCATCTATTGTTTTATTTAGCTTAGGGTCACTATGAATTATGTAACCAGCCAGTTCTCTAATTGGATGCCAAATTCATGGTCACTTAAATCATTTTTCTTTTCTTTTTGGCATTTTGAGACAGAGTCTTACTATATAGTCCATGCTGGCCTCGAAGTCATGATCCTCTGGCTTCAGCCTCCTGAGTGATGAGATTTCATGCATGTGCCACTACACCCAACTCAATGCTGTTGCATTGGGAATGAGGTTTTGGGGACATATTCAAACCATAGCAACAGCCGTGCCAATTTGTTTGGTTTTGTCTATGGCTGTATTCTATATAACATCAAAGAAGAATAGCTGTGACAGATTATTATCTAGAGTCTAAAACATTTACTGTCTATTACTTCACATAAAAGTTTGCTAAACCCTCTGCTTAGCTTTTCTACAAGCAGACTCTTTACTTGGTATGTCTTCACCTCTTCCTATCACAGCAGTCTTTTCCTCATTTAAGACAATTTCTTCCCAATCCTTCCCTGATTATCCCACCTGGTCACAATTCTTTTCACTGTCTCTCAGCATTCATTAACATAGCTCAATGGGGCTACAATTAACTAGCTTTTATTTTATTTTTTGGTGCTGGGGATCAAACCCAAGGCCTTCCTTGCTCATGCTAGGCGAGCACTCTGCCATCTCCAATTTGCAATTTTTATGTTTTATAAAAGTCTTGAAGCATGGCATGGTGATGCACACCTGTAATCCCAGCACTTGGGAAGCTGAGAAAGGAGGATCAACAGAAATTTGAGGCCACCCTGGGCTACATAGAGAGTTGCAGCCCAGCCTGGGATACATAGCAAGATGCTGTCTCAAGAAACCAAAAAAAAAAAAAAAAAAAAAGAAAAGAAGAAAAAAGTCTTGAACACATGTTTATTATCTTCTCTATTTCAATGTGAAGACCTAAAGGCTGGGACTTGTGCTTCTATGTTATATTTCCTTCCATGCACAGACTAGTACTCATATTTTTGAGTCAGACAACTTTGAATTTGCAGTTTGGCTTCAAGACTGAGTAAGTGATATAAATTTCCTAAATCTCATCTGCAGAATGGGTTTGTTAATGAGGATTAAGGAGATGGTATTTGATAGAGTCCAAGACCCAAGAGATGCTCCACAATAGCAGTGATTATCAATAGATAATTTCTTTATTTACAATATGAAGAAATTATCTTTGCCCTTAATGAAACTCATGATAATGTTGCTGTTGTTGTTATGTGTCATTCAGTTGGGTCCAACTCATAGCAACCCTATGTAAAACAGAATGAAACACTCCTTGACACTGTGTCATGTCCGGCACTATTGTTAGTGATTCTCTGCTATTCATAGAGTTTTCAATGGTTGATTGTCTTTGGGATTGTTTTGGGAGTGGGCTGCCAGGTCCTTTTGTAATGAGAATTAAAAGAATTGTTAAGGCAGTGGAAATGAAACTGCATGGTTCAGTTGAAGCCCTGTAAAGATTAGATGGGCTGGGATTTAGCTCAGCTGGTAAAGCGCTGCACTGCAGTCTCTGAGGTCTTGAGTTCAATTTCCAGCACCGCAAAAATGGGAGAAGAGCCTGGCAATCCACTCCCAAGGCAATCCTGAAACAGTCAGCCATTGAAAACCCTATGAGTCGGATACCAACTCGACTGCACCTAACAACAACAACAACAACAAAGATTAGCTGGAAAAGTTTAAGGCCTCAAATGAGAAGAAGTTAAGACTAATGGGGCTTTGAAAAAATTAAACAGACATTTGTTTGTTACTAAACTCAGTACCACCTAGGTCAAGCCTCATGTGGATATAAAAGACAGAAGACCACATCTGTCCTGGAGACTTATACCTAAATTCAAGGGAAAAAACAATACAGACATGAGCTATGCTCTTACTTGTTCATGATGTTTTCCTTTTCTGTCAGGATGGATGATTCAGCATCAGCAATTCACATAAAAAGTATTGCACATGGAAAGTATTACTGTTATTCTGTGGGGAAATAAGTTTCTAAGTGCAGCAATCTGAAATTAATAACTTTCTCTGTGGAAACTCTCTTGACAACAATTTGAGATGAAGCTAGAGTGCAATTTTTACAGTCTTGGATTATTTTCTCTGTCTGCTTGGCTTGTATCAGGCATGGATCCACAGACAAGAAATTCAGTTTTCCCCTTCATTGTACACTTTGTTTGCCAACTGGAGGCCTTATACAGTGGTGACTCAGCTTTTCAATTTCCAACTTATTTATTCATTGAATCAAGGCAAATACCTCAATTTATTTATTAAAAGCTTTGGGTATCTGAGAGAGAGAGAGAGAGAGAGAGAGAGAGAGAGAGAGAGAGAGAGAGAGGGAGGCCAAACTCTTTACTATTACTATAAAACTATGGCAAAGAACATTAGAAAAGGAGTAGGAAAGGGAGATTGGAAGTTAGAGATCAACTTTCTTTTGCTTCTGAGAGATAATGTTCCTGTAAGAAAGGCTATTACTTATATTATGCAAAATACCTTTATCCACTTGAATGCAGTATATAGATATTGAGGGGAAAAGTAGGAAAGAAATAGACAGGAAGGGCAGCAACTTCTTTTCCAGAAAAAGCTACAGCGCTACAGACGTGCATAAAGATGGCAGTTGTTCCAATAGCCATATGTGGCAGGATAGACATATTCTTTTTTATTCCTTCTTAAATGTAAATTTAGACAAAGTAGCCTGGATTTCTATATTCCACTGATGATTTTTTTAAAATTTCAAATTAGACTTTTCCCCTTCTTATATAAGACAACATGGAAAGACATTGTGTCTCTTTGATTCTCTGTACCTTATTATATTTAAAGGTTGTCTTTCTGGGCTGGGGATGTTGCTTAGTGGTAGAGTGCTTGCCTGGCCCTGGGTTTGATCCCTAGCACTGCAAACAAACAAACAAAACAAATAAACCAAACAATTCAGAAAAAGAAGATCTCATATCTTAGCATATTGCTGAGTTTGTTCATTCTCTGAGCATGTAAATATGTGAGGCCAACACTTGGAAATAGGGACAGATGGGGCTGGAATTTAGCTCAGTTGAGAGAGTGCTGCTCTGCACAGTTTGAGGCCCTAGGTTCTATCCCCAGCATTGCAAAAATGGGAGAAGGACCTGGCAGCCCACTCCCGAAAATCAATCCTGAAACAATCAGCCATTGAAAACCCTATGAATATCAGAGAAGCACTGACACAGTACCAGGCATGGCACAATGTCAAGGAATGCTTCGTTCTGTTGTACATAGGGTCGCTAAGAGTCAGACCTGACTTGATGGCAACTAACAATAACAATATGGAAGACGGGTATATACACCTCAGAGTGAGTAAGGTAAATATCTAGAATTTTTATTGATTACAATTTGTTTCTACATATGGGAATTTCAGGGTGGTTCAAAACACAGCTATGTTTAAAAAGTATAGTTAACTAAACCTGAAAATTAGAAGCTAAGATAGTCATACTAATGCCAACTGTAGACTACCAACTTGGAAAGGCAGTCAAGAATAAATGGGAATTGCAATAAGCTTTGAAGATTCAGAGTTGTCACATCCCTCCCCATCAGTGGACATGTGGTCAGAAGCAATTCCAGATGGATGGAAGTGATAAAAAGAAACAGTCTCTGTATGCCTGCTATGTAGCTAGACAGTGCTAGATGCTATGGAAGATAAAACAGGTAAAAGACAAATACTCTTGTCTTCACAAAACTTGTGAAGTAATTGTGCAATAATGGTTAAGAAACCTGGCTTAATGGGCTTGCATTCCAGTGTTACCTCTTATCAGCTGTGTCCCTGGGTAAAATATTTAATCTCTTCAGGTATAATTTCCTCATGTGTGAAACATTGGTCATGGTGTGTTCTACATGGCGCAATGCCAGCCTCTTTTCAGTTCTTCAAGGCAAGCTATCTCTAGTCAGGGCCTTTGCACATGCTTGTCCTTCCTGGAAAGCTCTTAATATGGCTAAGTACTTCAAGTTTTGACTTTCATGGCACCTTTTCAGAGAGTTTTGTTTCAGAAAATATGGTTTCTGTATTTCTGTTAAAATACTAAAGGACTGCATAAACATTAGGGTTCTCTATGAGGGTCACTAGGAGTTGGACATGACTCAAGGACACCAAACATGAAGTAGGATTTGGGATCAGCAAACTTTTTCTGTAAAAGATTATTTAGCAAGTATTTGAGGATTTGCAGGCTGCATTAAACGAGGGCAGCCATGTTCCAGTAAAACTTTATTTATGGACACTTAAATTTGAATTTCACATACTTTTAGGCTTCATCGTTGTTGTTGTTGTTGTTAGGTGCCGTCAAGTGGGCATCATTCTCATAACAACCCTACGTACAGCAGACAAAACACTATTGTAGTGCTTCTCTGCTATTCATAGGGTTTTCAATGGCGGACTGATTTTTGGGAGAGGGTTGCCAGGTCCTTCTCCCAATCCTACAGCACCTGGTGTTCCCAGTCGGTCTCCCATCCAAGTACTAACCAGGTCTGACCCTGCTTAGCTTCCAAGATCTGACAGGATCGGACGCCACAGTGGTTCAGCTGCAGGCCTTCATGGTAACTGAGTGGATTTTCTCCCTCCCACCTGTCGGGGCTGCCCCCTGACCCATGAGGATGGCAGTTAAGAAGACAGTGGACAAGAACCATGATCCTGCCACCAGGTAGAGACTAGGGATCAGACCTGTGCTTTGTGACCGTCAGCTTCTCTGGGCGCCCTCCACCTCTAGGACCCGGCTAAGGCCTCGGCCTGGAGAGACAACGAGGCCGCGGCCGCGCAGGGCGGTGCGAGCCGGGGGCGGGGCGGCGGCGCAGCGCGTCGTCGTCGTCCCCGCCTCCTCCCCAGGGGCCGCGGCGGAGCCTGGGCGGCGTTGTTCACAGCCTGAGGAGAGCGTCGCACCCCGAGTGGCAGCCGTCGAGACCCACCGAGGCGCGTCCCCCGGCGGCCTCCCAGCGTCCCCAGGTCGCAGCGCCCGCGCGCCTTCAGCTCGCTCGCTCGCCCTCCTTCCTTGCGCCGGCTGCGCCATGGCGTTGGCATTGGCGGCGCTGGCGGCGGTGGAGCCGGCCTGCGGCAGTCGGTACCAGCAGGTGAGCAGCGCCCGAGTCTCACCCCGACCCCGGCCCTGCATCGCCCGCCTGCCGCTCCAGGGCTCCCGAGCCGGGCAGCGGTGAACTCGATGCCCGGGCGTGGCAGGCCGCTCTGGGCCTGGGCTGGCCGGTGGGGCCTTGGCCTCAGTTGGAGGCCGCCCGAGGGCCGGGCGGGACCCGGGGCGGTGGAAAAACCAACGCCCAGCCTGGTTTCCCCGCATTTCCCAGGTGCCTCCTGGAGTCAGAGCTCGCATCTCTCTGGAGGCACTGACCTGGGGACATTCATTTTTCCTTTTTCCACTTTTGGTTTGATGTCAGTGGGAGGACAGAAAGGAGGGGGAGGGGGGAATAGAATCGAGAAAACAGCATGAAATGGAACGGGAAACTGGGTGGAGAAAAAGATAAATATCGCTAGTACTGCCTCCGACAGCTCCGCGCTGCGAGAGGCGATTACTCAGGGCTCCAGAGCCTCGCCTGCTTTGTCGAAACCCATCCCCCTCGCCTCTGTTTTAAGACAAAAGTGGAAAACGAAGCGGGAGGCAAGCCCGCACTTTGCAGTAGGTGTGAAAGAGTCAGTGTTTCGCCGGGGTGATGCCCCAAAATGTAGATCTATGGCGAGGCTACAGGGCGTGTGCCGGGGGATATTTCAAACGCTTGACGTTTCAAGAGATTTAATAGCATATCTAGGGAGGAGATGTATGGAGGATGATTGGATTATTATCTCGGTTGTGATTTGTAAATTGAGGCCCTAGGGAAAAAAGCTGTTAGTGTTACTCAGTAGCTGGGTTTCCTCGGAAATACAGAGAGACCTTCTGCTGAGTTTTCAGAGGTATTTATCTGACACACCCTAATTGTGGGAATTCAGCCAGGTAGTAACTGACGTTGATTGGAACCGCAAATAACTGCTTGTGTTTGTCATGTTTTCGGTATAATTTGCATACAAATGTCAACCCCACTTTTATGAAATCGAATGTCGTGACTTAAGATCTACATTTTTATATTTTAGAAATAAGGAAAACCAATACGATTAAAACATGTAGATCAACGCTGCTGCGGTCAGTAAGTGGTTTGTTTTGCTCTCTTCCGCCGTATGTGGTAATCCGCCCTCCCTCCCATCCCGGCCTCTAGCCCGGACTCCTGAAATGAGTAGTTAAGAGTTTGGCCTCTTGACTGCATAAACACACCCAAAATTGTGGTAATGCAGTATCATCCTTAGATCTCTTCACAGCCCGGGGGCTAGTACATGCTGAGTTTGTATGACCTTGTGTTCTTCCCTATTAAATAAAATAGAAATCGCAGGTGTCACTTAACTGCCACCAAGGTGTTTGCAAATCATCTATCTGTACCCTATAGTGTCATTTGATTCATTCTTTTCATACTGACTTGGATAAGGCAAAGGAGCAAAAGAGCTGTGGGGTTTTTTTTTTGTACTGCCATCTTCTTGAGCTATTGAGTAATGCTGACAAAATAGAAAAATTTTGTTGGATTTTCAGAATTATGCATTCCTTGGTGTAGTGTTTAATGCCTTTTAATTATTCAGAATTGAAGTATGCCAGGGATGGGCAATTTTTATTTCATTCTTTTACAGATAATTATTTTGAAGAACTAATCTTTAGTAAAAGCATGAAAAAATAGTCTTCCTAGAAAAGTTATAAAATATAAAAGCCAATAAAGCTTTCCCAAACAAAACTTTATTACCCATAGATAACCTAAGTTAATATTCTGATGTGTATTCTTGCTATGTAAATATACACAAGTATAGATCAGTATACATGTGTACAGATAAGGAATGTTAACATTGATTTTACTGTGATTTACTGTGTGCCATTTACATATAATTTACTGTGTACCAATAATAGCACTAAGTTGTTTACATCCTTTTTTTTTCATTTAATCCTTACAAAACCTTCATAAATCAGGTTTGTTTGTATTGTATAGAAGACAAAGTCAAGTCTCAAAGAGGCTCAGTAATTTGGTCAAGGTCACAAAGCTGCTAAGTTGTGATTACAAGGATATACACACACTCACCTACTTAAAACAGGCTCATCGTCCAAATATAGGCCATATGCATTAGCAGATACATATATATGCAAATATACAGTATTCTGTTTTACACACATACACTTATATATTCAGGTACATCTTTATATGCTTATGCAATTCCATGGACCCCTGATCATACTTGGACATACTTTTTGCACATGTGTCCATGCATATCGTATTCTTAGTCATCTGCATTCATGAATTTGCATGTATGCTTTGTTTTGTTCTGTTTTTTGTTTTTTTGAAATTGGATCCTATTGTATAGCCCAGCCTGGCCTCCACCTCACTGTGTAGATCAGACTGGCCTCAGACTTAAGTTGATTCTCCTGCCTCAGCTTCCTAAGTCCTGGAATTACAGGTGTGTACCACCACACCTAGCTTGTATATATGTATTCTTGCATACATATATGTTCAAAGGCACACAATCTAGGTATATACTAAAATGAGTTCGTATTTTAATGCTATTTTGTACTTTTTTAAAATTATGCTTTAATTATCTTCTGGGTTTTGTTGTTGTTGTTGATGTTTTGAAGGGCTGGGGGTAGAACCCAGGGCCTTGAGCACACTAGACAAGTACTGTACCACTGAGCTACATCCCCGGACCCTATGTCAAATATTTTCAATGTCTACATGGCATGTAGGGCTGAGATTTAGCTCAGTTGGTAGAGCACTGCTCTGCAGTCTCTGAGGCCCCGAGTTCGATTCCTAGCACCGCAAAATGGGAGAAGGACATGGCAACCCACTCCCAAGGCATTCCCCAAACAGTCAGCCATTAAAAACCCTATGAGGGTTGCTATGAGTTGGACTCGACCTGACGGCACCTAACAACAATAACAACAACAACCTGACATGTAATTATATGGCTGAACCATAATTTAGATAGTTCCCTGTTAGTAGTCCCTAAGGATGTTTATTATTTTTTTTATTCACAGAAGTTTCTTTTACACACATCTAAAGTTGTTTCCTTTACAAATTCCTATGTGGCATGGTGGGAGAATTTTTTTTTTTTTTTTTTTTAAGTCATAGTTTTGCTGCATAGCCCAGGCTGGCCTTGAGCTTGAGATCCTCCTTCAGCCTCCCAAGTGCTGGGATTACAGGCATGTACCACCCGGGCCAGCTTGAAAATAAATAGGAATATACATATTTTAAAGGCTGTTGAATTCTATAGCTTCGATGATCACAAAAGGTGGTTCAGACTTCTATTTGATCTGGTTAATCAAACTGAGGTGGTCCTTCTGCAAAGTAAATGTAATAAAAACTATATGATTCATTCATAAATGCAAACACAGCTTTCTTTGCCTTTAAAAAAATCGGTATGCGTGTATTTGTGCACAACTTAAATACATACTGACAGACTTTATAGAAAGGCTGGGCTCACAGTTTCCCTACAGCATGATTTTATTTTTTCTTTTTTGTACTTTTGAAACTGGGACTGTATATCCAAACATATGGAAACACTGTTTCTGAAAGATCTAGAGGTAGGCCCATGCCTGTTGTGTGTAGCTCTCAGTGGACATTAGTTCCTGTTCAGCCATTCCAACTCTTATTGTGATAGATCTTTGCCTGTATCATAAATTTTGCCACTTCACGCTAGATGTTTTGAGGTATTTAGATTTGAATCCAGTATAAGTGTACAGTGCTGCCATATAGATTGAAAACAAGCTGCAGAATGTTCAGTTTTAGAGGTAACTCATCGCCTATTGGGGCTGAGATTTAGCTCAGTTGTTAGAGCGCCGCTCTGCACCTTCTGACGTCGCAGACTTAATTCCCAGCACCGCAAAAATGGAAGAATGATGTGGTGATCCACTCCTGAGAATCCCGAAACAATCAGCCATTGAAAACCGTATGAGGGTTGTTATGAGTCAGACATTACTCGATGGCACTTAACAACAACAACACTGCCTACTAAAGAAGTTACCCATTTATTTGTAAGCATCTCCAGTAAATTTGTGGTGTAGTCTGATGGCATTATTAAGCAAATTTGGGAATGAAACCTTTTTGGGTAAACCTCTGAGGATTGTGGAAGAACATTTTGATAGATTGGGGAAGGAATTTCACATCTCTAACAGGTCAAACTGTATTCATGTTAAAGTATTAGATGAAATCGTGATCTTGGAGGACGGGCCAAATAGTTTTTAGTTTCAGAAGTCATAGTTATAGCAGGAAATGCCCCTTACAGTGTATTGTCAAGATTTTTAAGGTTATTTGCTATATTTTTGGCCTGTATGGTCAGTGATCAAAGAAAAGTTTTATAAAAGATTGAAATTCTGCGTGGTTGTGTGCTCCTGTAATCCTAGCACTTGGGGGGCTGAGGCCAAAGTTACCCAGTGTTCTAGGCCAGGCTGGCTACATAGTGAGACCTGGTCTCAAAAAAACAAAAACAAAAAACAAAAACAAAAAAAAACCAAAAACAAACAAACAAACAAAAAAACACACAAAATATGTGTGTATGGAGAGAGAGAAGATGAGGATATGTATTTTGTTTCTTAATTAGAATTGTGGTTGAAATACACATAAAATTTACTATGTTAACCTTTTTTTGGTAGGGGGTGTTCTGGGGGTTGAACCTAGGGCCTCCTGCATGGTAAGCATGTGTGGTACCCCTGAGCTATACCCTTCACCCCCTCTTTTTTTTTCTTATTCTTTTTTTTTTTTTTTTTTTTTCCGCGGTGCTGGGGATTGAACCTATGGTGTAGCACTTGTTAGGCAAGTGCCTTACCACTGAGCTACATTTCCAGTCCCAACCATTTTTAAGTATGTAGTTCAGTGGCATTAAGTATAGTCACTGTAACCAGTTTCTGTAACCAGTCTATCTCTAGAATTTTTCTCTTCTTACCTTACAAAACTGAAACTCTGTACTTGTAAAGAATAATCTTCATTTCCCCCTGCTCCAGCACCTAACATCTACCATCTACTCTTGATACCTCTTATAAGTGGAATCAATATTTGTCCTTTTGTGGTGGCTTGTTTCATTTAGCATTATGTCTTCAGGGTTCAACTATTTTGTGGCATAATACTCTGTTGTATGTTTATACATTTTCTTTATCCAGTCATCTGTTCATGGACACTGAGTTTGCCTCTTTTGATAAGTGTACATAATGATGCTATGAACATGGGTATACAAATAGAGTCCTTACTTTTGATTCTTTTGAGAATATACCCAGAAGTGGAATTCTGCGGTCATGGCGGTAATTCTGTTTTTAAATTTTCTAAGAACTACTACTATTGTTTTCTATAGCAGGCATGCTGTTTTACATTCCTACCAACAGTGCATAAAAGTTCCAGTTACTCCATATCCTTGGCAACACTTGTTCTGTTTTTTAGGGCATTTTGGTTGTTTTATTTGGTCTGTGGCTCTGGGAATCAAACCTAGGGCCTTGCATGTGCTAGGTAAATGTTCTATCATTGAGTTACATCCCCAGCCCTGTTCTGGTTTTTTGATAGTGTCATCTCCTTGCAGTATTGATTTCCATTTCCAAAATGATTAATGATGTTGAACAGTTTGTAATTGAATTGGCCATTCCTATATCTTTTTTGGAGAAATGTCTACTTAGGTCCTTTCCCATGTTTGAATTGGGGTTTTTGTTGTAGGAGTATTATCATTTTATATGTATATATGTATATGTATATATATACTTTTTTTTGAGATTTTGCTTGCTATGTTCTCATCTCATCCTCTCAAGTAGCTGGGATTACAGGCATGCCCCACTGTGCTTGGCATTGGAATTATTTCTTAATGATACTTGTATTTTCAACTTTTTACTATGAGAATTTCAAACACTTACAAAAATAGAGTAGTGTAGTAAACCTTTTGAACCCATCACCTAGGCTCAGCAATTACCAGTGAATGGCTAATCTTGTTTCTCTTATACTGTCCATCATATTTTGAAGCAAATCCTAGAAGTCGTATCATTTCATTAGTATTTCTACGTGAAATAGTGAAAAGACAAAGAATGGTGTGATATTTTAAGTAGATATTATCACAGGAGGAATATATCATGAGAACTCTTTTGTAATCTGTTAGGAATATGGGAACAGAATTTGTGAATGCCAGGCGCCATAGATCTATAACTGTCCTATGTATTAGATTTGACTGCTCTTGGCAAGCCTTTTTCCTCATATTGTTTTTCTAGCACTGGTGAATTCTTATTCATCCATTCCTATTTTCTTGCCTGATCCCACTGGTGGCCACCTGTTAGGGGAGATTTATTTGGCATAATCATTCTATCTGTGTCCTGGAAATAGGGCAGAACTTCCTGGTTTGGGGAGAAGCCAAGACCCAATCGAGCTGCCCTAGGGAATCCTGCTCCAAAGATGTGCCACCACTGGTTCTGTACATGACTTCAGATTATTTTATCCCAGACACCAATTATAGTGCATTACATTAAATTATTTTATAAAACAAATCTTACCATGAGGATAACTTTATATTTTTATTAAGGAGGAAAGAGAAGACTTGAAGAAATTCAAGTGACATCATCTGATTATTTATTCTAAGGGCTTTAAAATTAATCCTTTGATTTCTTTATTTTTATGTTATCTTTGAATAAGTACAACTGCTTAGCCAGTACTACATTGTAGTAGTGGACATTGTCCATTTAGGTAATTTACTTTAATTATAGATTAATGCTGAAAATCAGAGTGAATCTAATTTTTTTTCTCCTTATTGCCAATAAGCTAGTCAGTTGGTAAACAACATGTATCATATTTGGGGCTTTACAAACTTTACATTGTAATTGCTTCTAGTGGCTCACTGGGTGGAAGTACAGTTTGTATTAACTTTAAGTGTAAGAAAGCATCAGTACATCACTTCTTACATTCTGCTGTTACAATCAGGCTCTTATTTTTCGGAATACGGTAATTTATGTTAAAATTCTCAAATACTGCTGGGGATGTAGCTCAGTGGTAGAGCACTTACCTAATATGAGCAAGACCCTGGGTTTGATCCCCAGCACTGCAAACAAGCAAGAAAACAAACAAACAATAAACTGGCCCCAAGCTGGCCTAGAAGTTTATAAAAAAAAATTCTCAAATACTGGCTTTACTAATCAAGTTTAAAGACATTTCTAGTGAAGTATTTTCTTATTACTTGTAACAGTTCCTTTACATATATATTAATTTATTATCCCCCCACCAATTTAGCATAATCTTTGACAATTTTTCTGTTGCCTTTAAATTAATATATGGGAGCGATAATCAATTAGTTGTTAGTGTAATCCAAGCCTTGAATGCAATTTGGAGTATTTTCTGGAGGTCGGGCAGTTTATGAATAGAAATATAAGGGTTTAGGGCTTTGCTTCTGTTTAATAATGATTTCATTTTGTTTATTATTCAGCACTTAGATGTGGTATTAAAATTAAACATTTCAGCTGGGTGCGGTGGTGCACACCTATAATCCCATTGATTTGTGAAACAGAGGCAGGAGGATTGCAAGTTCAAGACTAGAGGCAGTTTGTGTAACTTAACAAGACTTCATCTGAAGATAAAAAATAAACAAGGGTCTAGGAGTGCAGCTCAGTGGTGGGGCACTTGTAAAGTATGTGCAAGGTCCTGGGTTTAGCCCTGTAGTACCACAAAAAATTAAACTAATAAATAAAATTAAGCATTTCATGTTAATGCAGTAATGCATAGAGATTTTCATGTGCTAAATTCAAATAGTAACTTTCTGAAGGAAAACTTGATTTCCCTTTTGCTTCCAATCTTTCCCTGGAGGCGTAATTTCTTAAGTTTGATGTGTACACTTTAGGTGTTCTTGCCTTTCCTTTGCTTTAAAATTTTTTTTACTTATTTATATTTTCGGTCCTCAGTTGAACCAAGGGTCTTGGCCTTGGGAATGCTAAGCATTCATTCTCCCACTGAGCTACACTCTCAGTCCCCTTTCATATTTTTAAATGTACTTTGGGGAATAGTTTTAAATTTACAGAAACATTGAAAAGACAGTAGAGACTTCCCATAAACCCCATATCTAGTTTCCCTTATTATCAGCTTACATTGTTGTTGTTGTTGCTAGGTGCTGTCTAGTCGGTGTCTGACTCATAGCGACCCTATGTACAACAGGTAAAACACCATTGTCAGTGCTCCTCTGCTATTCATAGTGTTTTCAGTGGCGGATTGTTTTTTGGGAGTGGGTTGCCAGCTCCTCCCAAACAGCTTACATTAGTATGGCTTATTTTTTATAATTATTGATACATTACTATTAATTCCATACCCTATTCGGATTTTCTAAGTTTGTTTGTTTGTTTAATTATTTATTTATTTTTGTGGTACTTGGGTATTGAACCTACGACCTCACATATACTTTGCAAGTGTTCTACCACTGAACTCAGGCCCCCCCTTTTTTACATTTTTTATTTTGAGTCGAGGTCTTACTAAGTTACACAGGCTGTCGCTGGTTGTGAACTTGCAATCCTCCTGCCTCCTCTTCCCAAGTCACTGGGATGAAACATGTGGACCACCACACCCAAGTTTTTCTAGGTTTTTTGCCTAATACTTTTTTTTGTTGAATATCCCACCCAGGATACCACATTACATTTCACCATGACTCTTGGCTGTGATAGTTTCTCAGACTTTGTTTTTTGATGATCTTGACAATTTTTAGTAGTACTGGTCAAATATGTATAGAGTATCTCTCACTTGTCTGATATTTTCTCATGTAATACTGGGGTTGTGGATTTTTGAGAAGAAGACCACAGAGATAAAATGCCAGTCTCATCACATCATATCAAGGATGCATATGGTCAACATGACTTTCCGATACTGACATTGACCTTAATTACCCAGCTGAAGTAGTGTTTGTCAGGTTTCTTGTCTGTAAAGATATTCTTTTCTTCTCTTTCCATACTGTACTTTATGGGAGGAAGTCACTATGCATACCCTACAGGTAAGGAATGGGAAGTTAACACTGAAGGCAGAGTATTTATATAAATTATTTGGAATTTTTCTATATGTGACATTTATTTCTTCATTAATTTATTCAGTCATTTATATCCATAAGGACTCAAATATTTATATCTGTATGGAGTCATAAATAATCATAACTATTTTGGGTCATGATTCAATACCACTTTATCTTGTTGCTCAAATTGTTTCATCTTTAGCTGATGAGAACCATTTCTGTTAGTACCTGTGTCCCTTTGGCATACCTCCATCATTTTCTTTCCTTTTTTTTTTTTTTTTTCCCTCAGTACTAGGGTGGGGTTTGAATCTAGGGCCTTGCTCATGCTAGGCAAGTGCTCTACCACTGAGATGTACCACCAGCCCCTTTTTAAATTTTGAGGCAGAGTCTCCCTAAGTTGAGCAGGCTGCCTCTGGCCTTAAACTTGATCCTTCTACCTCAGCTTCTGGAGTCACTGGTACTATAGGTGTGTGCTACAGTGCCTAGCCTTTTTTTTTTTTTTTTTTTTTTTTTTTTTTTTTTTTTTTTTTTTTTTTTTTTTTTTTTTTTTTTTTTTTTTTTTTTTTTTTTTTTTTTTTTTTTTTTTTTTTTTTTTTTTTTTTTTTTTTTTTTTT